>JAQGAY010002289.1:0-10959 GCA_034698085.1 Polydesmus angustus
CAGAAAAAGTTGATTTCAAAACTTTAAAAAAAGAAACAACATTTCCAAAGCCATGTTATCTTTTTTTCTTCGACGAAAAAAATATTTCACGTCGAACATATGTATCTGTTTTGAGATTTTAATTAACCGTAAAGTTACCGATTTTATTTAAAAATTGGCCCCTTCTCCGTGGCATAAATCTGCGCATGCGACGCGGAAAAAGAATTAATCAATTGAAAAACAACAACAAAAAAAGGCTTAACTAGTTTTCGAAAGTTTTCTAACTAACAAAAAATGAAATAAAACTAAATTCAATACGTAGTACCATAAGTAAAATGTATAGAAAGATGAAGGTTTCGAGAAAAAAAAAACTTTTTTTTATGGTGACTTACCTAACATTTTGCTGAGATCGGCGTTATGCAAATCGGGGTTTTCATCCGCCAGGCGTTTCCGTTCTACTTTAGCCCACACCATAAACGCGTTCATAGGTCTCCTGATCCTCTGTTCTTTGGTTCGTGCAGCCGAGTTTCCTTTACTCATTATAGGTCCTCCGTTCCCCGAATGTCCGTGCATCGGCGTTCCGGTAAGCGCCCCGATCAAATGCGAATGATCGTTGCTCATTTTGCCACCGACGAAATGCGACCCCTCTTGCTCCATCTCCATTAAACCTTTCTGCACTCCTCGATTTTGCCCATTGTCATTCGGAGCACCCCATCCTCCTCCCCAACCACCCATCCCCGGATGAGGATGGTGCGGATGAAGGCGCTCCGGAGTGGAATTGGGAGGGGATAAAGCCTCGTTGGGCGAAAGGGCCATCTGTAAGTCTTGGGACGATTCGTCGCTCAAATTCGTTAGGACGCCGGGATTAACGGGCGATTCATCCGCGCGTAATCGTCGACCGATATCGAGGCTTTTTTTGGCGTCGAAATGTAAATTCATGGTGTAGAAGGGCGATTGGACCTGACAGGTTGCCGGAGAAATTCCCGTCAATTGTTGAGGAACCATCTGCAGATGATTAGTGAGATGGCCGTTACTTAAACTTCCGGAAATGTTATCCGAAGAAAAATACTCGGTGCACGTCATCATTTTCGGCAAAAATTTCAAACGAGAAAAGAAATGAAAACGTAAAAGGCAGATTTTTTTTTTAAAGCTAAAATCTCAAACGGGGAAGAAAAAATTCCGCGATAAAAAATAATAATAAAATGATTCAGGAAACGACAAATCAAAAAACTCAACAAAAAAAAATATTTTTAAATTAAAATATAAATCACTTTTCACGCGTTTTCTTCCTCATTTTAACGCATTCCGACGAAACACATGATTATTCGTAATCCCGTATTAGAAATTGCGTTCTGTTTACGTTTTTTTTTTCAAACTTTTTTGAAAGGGGGATTGCCTGATTGCTCTCTCTCTCACAGGTAGTTTTCGACTGGAGACACTGCACTCGCTGCCGCTATTATACTCGTCTCGCTTATCTCTCTACCCCACGGTGGTTGGTAGTAGTAGTTGTAGTGTAGTAGGATTGCACGGGTATAGCTGCAAACACCATGAACCACTTGTTGCTATCTCGCACTTTCGAATGAGCTCTCCTTCTTCCTCCTCGCAGCCATGTACTTTACCGGGTTTCACCACGCATCGTTGCAGCAACACTGAGCGCTCTCGAAATATTAGCGCTCGTTCATTCGTCCGTTCATTCATTCGGCTTCCTCGTTCAAAATCTACAGTGTACCTGATTAAAAAAAAAAACTTTGTTTTTTGTATCCTCCATCGACTTTATCGTAAATATTTATTTACTTTTTTTATTTAATGCTTGAAAACATAAATTTTCATTTTTAAAGGTTAAATAATTTTTTTTTAAATTTTCAATACCGGTATTAAAATTATGAAATTCAATAGAATCATAATCGGAATAATGATTTTGATTCGGTCTATGGAATTAATTATTATTATAAAGTAATTTATTTAAGAAAAAAATATACATTTTGTTTAAAATGGATTAGTTAATGAATATTTATAATTGTTTTTAAACCTCCATAATTATAACGAAGTTCTATGGAATAATCAACGGAAAAATACCAGTAAAATGGGTTAAAATGCACGTAAAGCTATAAAATTATTAAATACTATTTTATTTTTTTTAAAAAAAAGAAATAATAACTAATCAAATTATTTTTTTAACCGCTCCTTTTTAAAAAGAAAAATATTTTTCAGTAAATTATTTTTAAGTTTTTGCTATTCTAATCGTCTTTACCACGCAGTAACTAGAATTATTTTTTTATAAAAAAAGAAACGATTGCCTTTGTAGCAAATTGTTTGGGTTCGAAATCCATAATTACGATAGACTTTGATGTATATTTCGTTGTTGTGAAATTGTTGATCTAACTTATAGAAAGTTTTACTTTATTTTTAGTTTCATTATTGTTATTAAAACTCTCGTGTTACATATTGATAGTTTAATTTAACCAGGGCAGAGCGAAGGGGTTAGACAAAGGGGGGCGCTAAAATCGTAATGCGTAATTTAGTAAAACGCTAATACTGTACTTTATTAGTTTACTCATTAGCGGATTTCCAAGGGGCGGCCAAGAGTGCAAAAACGTGAAAATGTGACTCATCAGGGGCGGTCAGAAAGCCCCTGACTCTGATGGGGGGGAGATTTAGACTTAGCTGCGGGCGAAACTTTTTCTTCGCAGGGCCCTGAATTTAGCTAATAATATTTTTGGTAACTAAATTTATTCCGTTTTATCATTTTCTATTAAGAGTTGGCTCATTTTGTGAATAATTATGCTAGGAAATGATCTGCCAGTAGGAAACTTAACACCCGCCCGTTACTTTTGGATGAAAACATGCAAAGTGCAACTCTTTATCAGTAAATGTATTGGATTTTAATGTCCACTCTTTTACTTCGTTTAATTATCATAGTATACTCAAATTCAATGAAAAAAAGCGTTCATGAATTTATTGCATCCAGTAAAATTTTTTCTTTTTCGAAGAAAATTAAATCAGTAGCAATCGATAGATAACAACAAACTTCTTTCACGCATTTTAAAATTTTCATTAGAACTTTCGTTATTTAATCATTCGGAACTTTTTTCGAATCTATTCAAACGTTCTTTTTTCAGCACATTAACAAACTTTTTTTGTTTGCACCCGTATTTTCTATATATTATTTTCTTCAAGTACTTGTACCGTATTATAAAATTTATTTAATTCGATTGCCATATATTTGCACTCAATAAATTACAAAAAAAAAAAAAAAATACCGTATATCTATTTCTCAATATCAAAATGGGTACTTTTTTTCCGCAAATCAAGAATCTGATCGACCATACTGTTTAAAAAATATAGTGAAATTGTTGAATAAAATTTCTAATTTAATTACAGTACCTGTATATTTTTTTTACTTATTTAATTTTTCAAAATAAATAAATAAACTTTACATTATCGTGTGTTAATTTTTTTTTTTTTTTAAAAATAGTAAAAGTAATTTTTCCGTCGTTATTTCAATTGAAGATTTTATTAAAAAGTTTTTCTTTTAATTTAATCGAAAACCTTTTCTAAATAATAATAAAAAAAAGTAAAAGTCAATTTTTTTTTTATATGGGAAAATATTTTTCTAATAAAAATGAAAATAAAGTAATTTGTTTTTTCTCGCTCGGTGAAAGTGTGAGGTGCTTTCAGGTAATGATATCGGTGGAGGGAGGGGATAAATGGTTGAGGGATAAAAATGAAAATGGAGGGTTTGCATTATTTTTTCTTTACGCTTGTGCATTTCCTTGAAGTATAAAGCGAGGGTGGAGGCTAAGTAAGGGAAACGGAATGGGTGGTGGTAAAGTGGGGTGGAGAAAATATTTATATATCTAAGTGTAAGAGCGCGAGATATTTAGGAGAGTAAAGAGAGCGACTTATGGTGGCGGCCCCGTGAACTAGGTCAGGCGTGACTCCAGGCTTGGGTGATTTTCAAATATTAGCGTACATTGCGTTACATACCTTTAAACTTAAGGATATACGCTGTAGCAGTAATGTCTAATATAGGAGAAAACCCCCCTCAATCCACTTTAGTAAACCGCACAGATACCGGCAAACCACTACCACCCCCCCTAGCTCCTACTCACCTGTTGCTACTTTCCATTACAAATTTAGATATATACTTTAAAAAAAAAAAAGATTTGTGCTTTATGATTGTCCCTCGATTCACTTGATTTCAACCATTTTTCGCCTTAATTAAAATCACGTGACGAGGAAAGCGTAACCATAATCGCCATGCTTTCGGGGTTTGACCTCCATTTCTCACTTTTTCTTTCACTTAACCCCTTCTCCCACCCTTCGTCGCTCCGAGGAAGATTAGCACCGTGCCGCCGCTCAAAGTAAACAACAACAAAATGACTAATAAAGACTAATTCAAAAAGTTTTTTTTTTGTTTCTACTGCAAAAGAAAAAAAATAAAACTTTTTTTTTCTCGTTCATTTATAATTTATAGATAACTTTGTATCTATTTTTATTTACACTTTTATCTGATACGTTCAGGGTTATGTTACCATAAAATTTTAGTTTATTATTCATAAAACGGGAATTACGCGCATGATTAACAACTATGCGTTGTTTTTTTTTTTTTGTGTTAATGTTCTAATTAAGTTTCCTTTATTTTAGTGATAATCAGTTTGGTTACGGCACGTTTTCTTCGCATATATTATTAGTGTACCGGTACTTGAAAAGAAAATTACGTTAATCCCTCGCTAGACGCGATTGAATTTTCGTAAACAAAAACGTTACTCTGCGCGAAAGTTTTGCGTATACGCGATTAATAAATCAGATTAATTATTCCAGTATGAAGTGAAAATGTGGTTTTTTTAATCGAAATTTCACGTGCGATTATGACCTCTATTCTCGTTAAACGCGTCATTTCCCCAGGACCGTATTTACCGTTTAATATTTCGCTGGCACCTGCCAAAAGTCCATGTAACTAAATCTATGTTGTGGCTACCAAATTACGATGTAAAAAAATAATAAAGCAGAAATAATTTATGGGTTTAACATCTTCATATATGAACTGATGTGACAAATATAAATACTGTACCTAATACTGTTTTTACATGGATTTTTTTACACGAATTTGAAATAACACGGTTTCAAAATAAAATTTCATACTTTTTTTATGCGAGAAATTTTGAAATAACACGAGTTTTAAACTAATTTCCAAAATATTTTTTGCTTATTTTGAGAATTTATCAAGCTTGTTCATACCTTTTTTTATGTATTAATTATAATTTGTTAATACTGTATGTATTTTTCGGTTGCCCTTATATAATGTTACAGAATTCCTCCATTACTTTTTTTACACGTATTTTTCAGGAACGTATCCCCCGTGTAAAAACAGTATTAGGTGTACATGTAAATAGAAAAAACTGCCAATGTGTTACGTCATACGAGATGACGTCATTTTTCTTAACTTTATTGAGTGAAGTACCGGTTTATCAATAAACGATCGATACTAACAGTAAAACCATACGTGATGCTATTTGACATTTCGATATTTTATGATTTTTAGTAGAAATGTTCTTAGCCAACAAATTCGCTCTAATAAATTATTGCGAGTTGTTTCTTGTGCGTCCCATAACCTAGCTCAGGGTGTTCGTTTTTAGTTGCGTTGGCTTATCTCTTATACAAATAAGCAGCGGGAACGCAACGTCACTTGCTTATTATTTTACAAAGGATAATAAAAGTACAGTTAACGCGGAATTTGATAATTGTGTGTGTACTTTATGTGAGCGTACAAACGGGATTTAATGTGAGGAAACTGCAGGATGTTCCCTAATAACGTTAGCAAACAATACACAAATATTTTAAGGCTCGTGCACGTCGAAACATTTCATCATTCGTCATGTTTGACGAAGAATTTAATTCATGATTTTACTTTTTTATTTATGTATTTATTTAGAAAGACTAGTTAATTATAAAAATTTTACTCGATCTAGTTTATGACCTCTAATAACGAGAGATAAAGTTAAAGGTTGAAGTCGGTTTGATTTTACATTATTTGACAAGAATCCTACCTATCAATCCTTCAAATCTTAAAAAAAAAGTTAAAATATATTGAAAAGCCTAATTGTTATTTTTTTTTAAAAAAAAAAGTGAGAAAAAAAACATCGAGTTAAAGCGAGAATGAGCAATGTTATATCGAAATTTTTCTTTCTTTCATCTGTGAAAAGTGGGACAAAAAAGAATTATTGCGAAATAGGTTTTCAAGTTTATGTTTATTTTTCGCAAAAGATAACTCAACTTTGATATTTTCTGCCAGTAGGCCTGCATAACAAATTGACTAATGATGCCATTTTTAAAATTATTAGCAATATTTCAATCTTATTTGATTTCGATTCATTTATGTGTGATTTGAAAATCTCTTAAACCAATCAATTAAATCTAAAAATGCAGTATACAGTATTAATAACCATGCGTTGTCTATAATTCCTTTATTAATAAAAGGGCGTTTGCAGTAATACCGAATTTACTAAACGAAGTGCACTAAACAACAAACTTAACCTTGTTTAGAGCAAATCGTTTGGGTGCACTTATTTTATTTCATGCATTATACACCTGCTAGTGCAAGTATTCATCTGTAAACCGCTTTACTAAAACAGGTTTGAAAACATTGCACGTATTTACTAGACAAAGTCTGCTTATAATTGCTTGTCAACAACTTGCTTTATGAAATTAGTATGTGTAAACACTGACTAGTAAGAGTGTACCTTTGCTAAGTTAACGTTTTTTTTTTATTATTGTTATATAAACATGTATACAGTATGTTTCTTATTGAAAAAGTACAGGTGTATATGATTTGAAAGTCTATTAAGTTTTACCGCGATACAATAATAGCTGCGCGATGATAAAATATTTACATCCTCGTGGCACCCTGAAGCGTGTCAAAGTGCGTCATCTTAAGTTAGTCAGTTTGCAACCAGCGATAAGTTTGAAATGACTTAGTTGCGATGACACGCCCGCGCAATGGGCGGGAGATGAGACTTTGAACCTGAACGTATTAGGAAAGAAGGGGACAATAATAAAGTAAACAGGACCTAATTTTAGGTGTTTTTTTTTTTTTTTAAATTATTATTATTTTTTTAAAATAGTGTATAGTACATGATTTAAGCGTCTACTTTTGACAGGGAGAATATTTTGGCAGATAAAAGAAAATATTAATTTTTTTCACTCCCATTTTTCCTTTAAAGTTTTTTTTTTTTTCTCTCCATTTTCCTACGTACTCTTATTGTTATCAATGCTAAATTCACCTCTGACCTTTAATGTAATTTTTATTTTTCTAGGTTATGTATGCACCTGTCTGTGTGAAAATATATAGGAAAAAGCGCAACACCGGCTCCACTAAAGGTAAGCAAAAACGACAAAACACTTTTTCGAATATTATTTTCTATCTTCCACCTGGTTTTGCCTAATTCTTCAGAAAAATGAGCGCCGCTTACGTAGCGCGAGGAGACTAGGCGATTATCACACTCTGGCTTATGTCATAGGAAAATATTATATGAGCGGCGTCGTGACATTTACTCACTTATAGGCGGAATCGAGAGAGATACTGTATCTGACAACCATCTTCTTCATCTTGTTGGTTTTTTTTACTTATCATCAAATGCTCGTGGGAATTCAATTCAACTTTAACCTTTAACCATAGGTGTTTTGTTGACTATTGCGCGTCGCTTTTCCCCGAGATGACCGTGTTGCCTACTTCCTACTTAGGTTTTGGCGTCACATTGAGTGTGGGTTTGGGAGAATGATTTCGTAAATTAATTCAGGAGAAAACGCACGTGCGTTTGCCAAACTTTTGTAAACCCAACGTTAATATTTTAGGATTGTATTGACTAATATTTCGTTATTACTCAATAAGCTAATTTAGTTTATTTTTCATTTTAAGCTGATTTTTATGATTGATCTACGTTGTTGTTATCACAAAAAAAAAAAAAAATGGATTGAGTTGAGAGCATTATCATTTATAATGAATTTGTGGGACTGCTCATGTTTAATTTCCTTCTTTTAAGTTTTGATTATAAAAGTTTTAAAAAGAATATTTTACTAAATATTGTGTTGCCGTTAAAACTTTAAATCAAGATTAAATCGCTAAAATATATAAAGTAATTCGGCGGCAAAAGTAAACTTTTGATATTTTTTTAAAAAGTGGTGTGTTTATGTTTTCTGAAAATTTTAATCTTTTTAACTATATGAACGGTGGAAACCGCGGGCGTGGTAGTAATTTTAGTAGACGGATAACGGAATAGGATCATTAAATTATACACAAACTTTATTAATTTACACGTATTTACATAATTTAGTACGTAGCCTATAAGAAGATAACAGATACATAAATATTAATTTATTTTTTCTTTAAAAAAAAAAGTCTGTCAGTTTTAGTTGTACAGCTACCCTATTGTTTTACGGTGGTGAGTGGGAAAAAATGCTATAATGTTTGGCGGCTAACAGTAGTTTCAAAACTAAAATACTTTTTTTTAAAAATTTCATATCGAAATACATGTAGCATCTTTAATGTTCACGTGTTTAGCGATCACGTGAGCAGCGTAAGTGTACTACATGTACTAAAATAGTACCGTACTGATTTTCGGTTCTATTAAGCTCGGGATGCCTGTAACTTACACTAAATTTGCTCTAGAAAAAAAAAGACAGTTAATAATTTTTTTTTTAAATAAAATAAATTTTATACACTTTGATAACGATTTATTTTTTTAAATAATGAAAAAATAATTTTTAAAGAATCACGTTCTGTGCAGATTTAAATCTAATCGTGCCGAATGTTAGGCCTATTTTAGTCAGTCATTAAAATATGCCACTTTTTTTTTCTTTTCTAATTTTTATTAGACGAATAATCCGTGTCATATTTTTTTTTTACTTCCAATTTGTCGAACGTAATATTATTTTAGGTTATTTGGCGGAGTTTCTCCATGAACTTGCTGTGACGTAATTATTATTCTTTCAGCAATTATTATACAATGTTGCGTAGCGAAAACTCGTGAGCAGGTTCGAAACAGTAGTAAATCTATCAAAATCGGCGTTGATTTAAAGCTTATCAAAGACAATTCGTCAAATAAATCGAAGATTAATTTACAACTCGATTGTTAAACCTTAATAAACATTAATCGATTCATAAATCGATTCTTTACAACGACAACTGAGCGGGTTTAACATTGTTTATCATACCGTGTGTATAGGGGTACGTGCCAAAAGTGATTAAACGCGTTTACCTCTAATTACTAATTGGGGGAGGATGGATTTAATGAGTAGGGGAGGATCATTCCCGTTTTCACGTTCGCTCTCTCGGGGTGTAAATCCGGACGAAAGTACAATAAGATTGATCCTTTTTGATCCCCATACCTTGATCCCAGAAGCAGTCGTCAGGGTGGTTGTGTAGAAATGAATGGCGCGGGTAGTGAGTGTGTTTACGTATCGGTATTAAAAAATATGGCTGACGTTTAACACCTCGTGCGCACGCGTGAAATTTAGTGAGTCTGCTTTTCTTTTAATTTTGAGAGAAAAAGTTTGAGGTAAATAAAAAAAAATTTTTTTATTACTTTTTTAAAGAAAAAAAAAAATTATGTCTCGTAAAAATTGACTTCTGCAGAAATGTAAGGAGCGACACCTGGTGGTGGTTTTGTGCAGAGTCATTGGTAAAAAGCTAGTAAAAGTGAAAGTTAAAAGTGGCGGAGATTCGTAGAAGGAGTGTCTTAAGAGTTTTTTAAATAAGGGGTTTGTCTAAGTCACTCTTTTTTTTTTTTTTTTGCTTTCTGTTTACGTGTTAGTTATTATGTTTAACTCTTCTCTCCTTGAAACGTTTGTTGCTATTACTATTATTTGTTTGAAGGTAGTTAGAAGTTAAGAGAAAAGGAAAAAAGGTGTCAAAAATAGCATTTCAAACGTGTCATATATTCGTAAATTTAGGAAAACGTGCTTATTTTTAGATTTTTAGCGTCTATCAAGTCGGGAAAAGAAAAAAAAAATGTAAAATGGGCAGAATACAATTTTTTTTTAAATATTTTTTTTTGGTTGAGTGTCATTCAAATTCTTTGCATAAAAAAGTCACGTCATTTTGAGGGAATCGGGAAGGTAAAATGAAAACATTGGCAGCACATACTAGGCAAAAAAAACTAAGAAACAAACGATATTTTTTTTAAAAAAAAATTTGGTGAAATTTTAGCTTTTTCAGCTTTAAAAAAATAAATGAAGTAAAAAGAAAAAGCAAAATGACTTTTCGAATTTTATGGAATTCGTTCTAAGAATTTTGATTTTTTTTTTCTCTCTCTCTTAATTTTTGTAGATAAAAGTAAAAATAGACGAAGCAGTTGAAAATAAAGAATAATTTTGAATCTTAAATTACGAGCTAAGCTCTTAATAATTGAACTCATCGAACTCGGTATATTTAGGGTAATCCGTTATAGTAAACAAGAGTTAACGAGCGATCGAGAACAGCAAAAAAAAAAAAAAAGTTATAGAAAATAAATTCGGATATGAAATCGTAAATTTCAACTCGCGAGAAGAATAGATTAAGGTCACATCGCAAAATAATTTTGATTGAGCTTAATAATTCCGTAATTAGACGAACAAAATTTCCCAACCATTTCCGGCGTCATCATTTTCTTAACATACGTAATTTATTCTTTTTCCGGGAATACATATTTTGCGTGTTGTTTACTTCTTAGTCCATTTTCTAATAGGAAGGCGTTGATAACTGACTAACTTATAATACTCGTACAACCAAGTTTAGCGGATTGAATTTTGAAAATTAATTTATTGAAATGAAATTGTTTTAAAATGAAAGAAATTCTTAAACATAAAAGTTACAATGCCAGTTATTTATTCGCGTACAGTAATTAAGGTTTGTTAAAAGCAAAAACGTTTTTGAGTAAAGGTGGTTTGTTTACAATAAATACATAATATTTTCTTAAACCAAGCGTCTTAAACATCATATAT
>JAQGAY010002290.1:0-10952 GCA_034698085.1 Polydesmus angustus
AAATAAAACTTGAATATGTATCAAATACTTGTGACTTGACCAGATTAATTTATTACATTTCATTAATAAAATATTGCAGAACAAAATCATAAGATTCTTTTATACTTACCCTGTGCAATGCGCCATGTCTACGAGAGTACAATTTGCACGTTCTGCCACTCCATTCTGTTGACGACAGTATTCCACACTTAGATTACATCGAATTCCCTTGTCATTTAACAGTTGAGTCAACTCCTTACTCGTATATTCCTTTGCATTGTCAGTGCGTAACCTTTTTATGGTTCTACCAGTTTCATTTTCCACACGCTTTAGAAAATTATGAAATGCGACCATTACTTCACTGCGCTCTTTTAAAAATGCAACTTAAATTTTCCTTGACTTATCATCGATAAATGTTGCAAAATACTTGACCCCTCCCATCGATGTTGTCCTTATCGGACTGCAAATGTCCAAATGGATTATGTCGAAAACTTCTTTTGCATGTGTTGTTGAAGTTTTGTAAGGTTGCTGCGTGATTTTTCCAACGTTGCATACGTTGCATTGTAAAGTTTTTAATTTACTTATGTTAAAATCTAAACCTTTAACCATCCCGCATTCCTTCATTTTCTTCATTGCTGTAAAGTTTAAATGACCCAATCGCTGGTGCCATATCATCTCTTGTTCACATCCAACTGTTGCAATTAGTTTTGCGTTTAAAGTTTCTTCAGTTACCACGTACAATTGTCCAATGGGTTTTGCTACCAATATTACTTTATCATTCTTTATGACACAGCCGCCAGTTTTACCAAAATTTACATTCCTGTTGTTTATGATGATCGCAGAAACAGAAATTAATATTCCACTAAGGTTCTGTAAAAACAGTGTGTTTGTTAAAGTAATGTTTTTCAATTCGTTGTTCACACGTGTCAAGAATTTCACAGTACCAATTTGCTTGCACTTAAGTTTTGCATTGCTTGCAGTGTTTACACTAGTTGGTTTAATTGGATGCAATTCTACAAATTTTTCTCTGTTTTTACACATGTGTGCTGTTGCACCACTATCAAGACACCATTCATCTCAATTTGAACGTCCCGCGTATCTTGTCACCGCTTGTACTGTCATAAACAATTACTCCATATCTTCCGTTACTTGTTTGACTACTGATGATTTGCAATCTCTTGCCATGTGACCGTTTTTGTTACACTTGTAGCACTTGCCAGTGAATTTTGCTTTCACTTTTTCCTTTTTCTTGATTGTCGTCGTTTTCTTCGGTTGAACCACCAATGCATCATTCTCTCCAGACTGGATCTGTTGTCGTCCACGCAGACGATTTTCCTCATCAAGCAATTTTGATTGAAGAACATCCATATCAGGTAGAATGTCACGCGAATTTAGTCCCAAAATAAAGTTTGCGTATTCACCTGGCAATGTATCGATCAACATAATGACCAAACCTTATGCTATAATTTTGCATTGTTTTTATTTAGAAATTCGACAATCTCGGTGAATTTATGCAAATGATTTGTCATTGATACATTAAATTTCTTTTTCAGAGTAGCTAGTTGTCGATACATCATTGCTAAGTGATAATCACCTTTGACAGCGTTGCGTTGTTTCAAAGTGTCCCACACTTCCTTCGACGTTCGGCACAACTTTATAAACTTAACTTGAGACTTTTCAATGTTAAGCTCAATTCCAGCCATTGCTTCCTCATCTTCTTGTATCCAATGTTCAATTTCAATGTCATTCACCTCAGGTTTAAATTTTCGCCCATCAACATAGCTCCACAGTTGCTTACAAACAAGTAGATTCTTCATATCTCCCTTCCACATCTCGTAGTTGACGTCGTTCAACTTAAATTTACTCACAAAATGTTCCAAAATTTTCAGTTTCAAATCCGAAATTTTCCTCACAAACTTTTATCCACAGAAAATACAAATATTTTCACAGCTGATGTTGTTTTGCATAGCTTAAAACATCTCAGGCCCATAACCTGTTAGTTTTGGATAAGTAATTGTAAGTAAATCCGATTAGAAACTATTTTAGGTCAAAAGTTTTTATTAAGCATAATAAAAGGCTATCTTAGCTGTTCACCGTTTTTGGAATGAATTTAATTTAAATCGCATGTGTGTCGTTTAAGGGAAAAAGCATTTCCCGCTCCATGCATTTTGGCACTAATAACTATGTAATGACTAATATTCAACAAAAATAAACGGTAAAAGTAAAAAAAGTTTATAATTTTTGCTTAATAAATAAAAAATGTTATTATAATTTAGGAGAGGACAGTTAATCCTATTGCCATTAAAAAATGGAAAGATGCTCAAACCAAAAACAGCCCATTGTCTTATATATTGCAGGATTCACTCCCACTTGTTAATACTTGCTATAGTAAAGTACAACAATTTTTGTTACTTCATTGCCAGTTAAAAAATGTCAAGCAGCAAGTTCCACAATTGTTCAGAAGTGTTTGTAATTTTATTAACTTTCCAGTTTTTAATTGTAATATTGTATTAGCTAAGTCAAATAGTGAATTTTTCAGAACAAAAGTAGTTGTTAGCAGGATTAAATGTATGGAAATCCTAAAGAAAGCTACAAATCAATGCAATTGTTCAAGTTGGTTTTTAGAAAAAAAAGTGATTATGTTCATCAAATTTTGGAAAACTTTTAAAAAGGAAAACAGTCTCTATTAGTTTTTTAGAAAGCTTATATGAATGTAAAAATTTAAATGGTGAAGCTGCTATTAATCATGGTAGAATAAATGAAATATGAGCAAACGAAACTTTTTTGATAAATAACCAACAGCTACATTTACATAATGTAGGTCTTGATCTCCAGATTCGATTACAGTATATGTGATTTAAATGGCTTATCAGTATTAGAAATTAAATGCTCTTATAAATATAGAAATGATAATATAGAACATGTGATTACTACTTGTAATGATTTTTACTTAAAAAATATTAATGGTAAAGTTGTGCATAATAATCATGTGAAGAATCCAATACAAGTGCAAAGGCAAATGTTTATAACAGGTGTACTAAAAAGTAAACTGTTTGCATTTACTAGTGTTAGTTTTTTATGTGTTGATTTTGATGATGAGTACTGTAAAAACATGTATTCCAAGCTATCAGCTTTTTATTTTAGTTCCTATTTACCATTTTTTGAAAAGAAAGAAAGCTCTATGTAAAATGTTTATAAATCAAAAAAATATTATATTTATGTACCAGTATATACAGTATAGAAATAATTGTAATAACATTTAATTTTTAAATGCCATTTACTTTAAAATGGCATTTTAAAATGGAAATATTATCTGGTACTTATAATCTTTCAAACCAAAAAATTATTTATTTTAATGTTTTATTATCAACAGGCCCTATGGGAAAAACTAAATTGTTGCCTAATAATAATTTAAATAAAATTATAAATCAAATTTAATATGTCTTCCTCGTATCTCAACAGTTTCTTCAAATGATGTGCACCACTCGTCAATTCTGCGGTTTTTAAATCATTAAGACAAATTTTGCTACTCTTCAACAAAATGCTAATTGTTACAATCTTTTTATAAGGGGATTGAAGAAGCGCTTTAAAAATGCATTTTGTACTACAAGCTCCGTCGCTTCAACGCATAGCTCAAATGAAAATAGTAGCTACACTGTTGCATCAGGATGATATTCTCACCCAAATTACGCAACTATTTTATGAACTAGCTGTTTGAAATTGAAATTACATCGGTTTTTGCTGTCCCATCCTGACCGACCTAACTCAGGTGTTATAGGGACAGTGGGGAAGACAAAGAGACATGAAAGACTAGAATGTCACCCCAGAAGAGAAAGTAGTCTCCCAGGCTTGAACCCATGGAAACACCCTTCCCCTCAGCCGCCTTCCTCAAATGTGTAAAAAAGAACTGTTGCATTTTGTTAAGCCACTCAGAATGGAGATATCCGCCTGGTGTCGGACTTATAATGGAGAAAAAGATAATAAATTAATATACATTTTGTTACGTAATAAATTATTGCGTTGGACGACAATGCACGGAACTGTGGATTATGTGAAAACGGCCAAGTTGATGGGGAAAGACGAGTGATTGGACGTTGAAATTCGCTATAGAATAGCTTGTCTTCACTGTTTGGAAGATGAGGCTCAGCAGTTGATTCTTAAAATTGTGTCTTTGGGTATAAATTGAAAGGACTATTTACATCACAACATCTTAATGACTTACTTTACTTGCATTTTAACTGGTCGGGGTCTAGTGAAACATTTGGCTTACTATTATTCATTTATGGGGCCACAATAATAAATGCCCATTCTTCGTGACATTAATTAGAGATAATCGAAGAACGACCGAGTATTTCTTTGATAAACTAAGCCCGGAAAAAAAAGAGCAAGTTTTAGTAGATTATCAAGTGGAAGTGTTCCGCAATAGGCAGCCTAGAACGTGCACCTTGATGTATTATTTGTCGCTGATGAATGAAGAGCAACAGAGAAGTATGTTTGAAAACCATACTGCTGATGTACTGCAGTGTTTGCTCCGTTCGTCCATGAAATCGTTATTCGTGGAAGCGGCAGAGTGCGGATGGGGTTATATGAACAACCACGAATGTAGAACAGTGTTTCTTGCCATCGCTGATAAAATCCGCGATGGTTTTGAAGATTGCGATTATTGCCAGTTGTTTCGGGAGTGTTGGCGCTTATGTCGAGATGATTGTAAACGATATTTTCTGTTTAATAGAAAATATTTAGTCAGGTTAATTGAAATGAAAGAGGAAGAATTAATTAAACTTGTATTTAACGAAATTAGTATTAGTAGAGAAACGTATTAGTAGAGAATTATTGCTATGGTAGAATCAGCAATGTGCTGATGGATGATAGCGCAATTTCTGACGCAACGTTGATGGAATGTAAAAAACAGCTGCGTTAGAGAGTTTAAAAAATAAATAAGATGAGGAAAAAAAATTGAGAAGCCAACATATGAGTCGACTGGTAGACCTTGTAATGGAAAGCAGAATTATAGGCAGAGAGAAATGTAGGTGTATTTGATGTTGAATTTCCGAGGTATTTGTATTATTAATTTAATCAATATTTTTTTAATTTAGTGTTTGATGGGCAACCTCGACGTAATTGATTTCTATGTTTGAAGCAACGTTATTTTGACTTTTTTAATGTTCCTGTTAAACTCCACTTAAAAATTTTTTTTACACTTTCACTTTAGCGAACGTGAAGTTTTCAATTGTTTTAACCTAGCTACAGTAGACTTTCTCTCCTTTTTGCAACTTCTTGTATGAGGGTAGTTATAGTGACCTGTTACTTGCTGCTTGCATCACTCATTGAATAACATGGGGCTTACAAGATGGCGATCTATAATTCCCAGTAATTTTGGTGTTTAATTTTCTCGGCAAATTTCCATGTTTAGTAATCGTTTTTTATGACAATCATAAACTCAATAAAAATAAACATAAACCTGTATTGGCTTCGTAATACAATTAGGCATTAGTGATCGATTGCAAATATCGCAGCTCCCTATCACAGATGACATGTTGCATCAAAAAATGAAATAAAAACTTTAAAATATGTATTTTTTTTCATCGTAACTTTGTTGAAAGCTTAATATTATTATTCCATGAGTATAAAAATGTCGCTTCCAGTTACTGAAATTAATCGCTGTCTATAGTTGAATGCGGAGGAGTAAATGTGTTAGTCAACTGGTAGACCTTGTGATGGAAAACCGAATCAAAAATCGAGAGAAATGCAGGTGTATTTGATATTTAATTTCCGATGTATTTGTACTACACGAGGCGTATTTTTTATTAAAGTCAAATTGATTTTTTTAATTATTTTTTGAAAATTTTTTGAAAAACTAAGTTACAGGCTTTTGGAGGTGAATATGTCAGCTATTTTTCCATGCATTTGCCTTTTCGTTTTATGCAGGTTTTGAGCCGTTTTACAAAGGTTTTGCGACTCTCTGCAAAGAAATTTTGCTCCATTTTCTTGTTCCAGCGCATGCCATATTTTTTCGCCTCCATAACCTTAATTTCTGTCGAAAAAACCATAGGCACTATTTTTGAGACAAAAATGGATCATCACGATTGAGTTTGAGTCTCAGAGGGAACCGATTAACACTGCGAGACACTAAAAAAGCTCAAGAGACCAATTCAAAACAAACGAAAAGAAACGTTGCACGACAGTACCCGTGCCATCAAGGCGACACAGTCGGTTGGGCCATTTTGAACTACACTGTACCCCACTTACTCCCCTGATTAGAGCACCTTCTGACTTTCACATTTTTTCCTTTCTTAAGACTCATATAGGTGGGAAAAAAATTTAAACTGTCGAAGGAGATGAAAAAAAAGTTATGAGCTAAAAGACAGAAATGGAGTAAAATTTCTTTGCAGAGAGTCGCGCAAACCTTGTAAAACGGTTCAAAACCTGCATAAAACGGAAAGGCAAATGCATGGAAAAATAGCTGACATATTCACCTCCAAAAACCTGAAACTTATTTATTTAGAAATTTTTAAAAAAATAATTAAAAAAATCAATTTGACTTTAATAAAAAATACGCCTCGTAATTGTTTTTTTAATTAAGAGTTTGAAGAGCAACCTCGACGTGATTGATTTCTATTATTAAAGCAGCATTTTTTTAATACATTGTACAGTATATTTGCACGTAATATATTTTTTTTTACACAATAAACTTGTACTGTTTTTAAGTTTTTAGCTTTGCTGGTATTTTCTAATCGGAATTGTTTATCCGTCAGTAACTTCTCGGAGATCCGGCATTATTGTACGTGTTAAAAATTAATATACAGGTAGCCGGTAGATTGAATTTTATAATTCGTAGCACATTAGCCTCGTACGTAACCTTATCATTACGTTTGCAGTAGGGCTGCCCAATTCACATTCATAAGACTTGTAATTAAAATACTAAGCGGAACTGCTCTACACTATTTGCGCGCCTGCCATTATGGCCCACTTTTAAGGGTCTGTTGATAGAATCAAGAACCAAAATTATGGTAAATTATTACTGTTTATACTAATTTAATTATTGGTAAACGCTCTAATTAAATATTACAATTTTTTATTACTAAAATGCATTCTGTGTTACAAACTCCGTCGCTGCAACACGTAGCCCAGATCAAGGTTACGTCGCACATTTGTGGAACCAGTCTGGTATTGTAAAACAAATTGAACAATCATTTAATGGTCTACATAGTTTCAAACTGAGAGAATATGCAGAGGAAAAGAAAGTGGGGAACAAAATCTCGACTCCTCTATTACCCGAACCGTGTAAGAAACAGTTGTTAAATTTCATTAAACCACTGGGAATGGAGATCATGAACTAGTGTCATTATCACAATGAGGGGGAAGATTATTATTTATTTTTACAAAACTTGTTACCTAGGCAATGCATGGCTCGGTAGATTATTCGAAAACAGAGCTTTTTATCAGTTATTAATAACTGTATTAATTTTTTATAAAACTAACAATGTCAACATAATTAAATGTCAACCTGTTAAACATCTTAGTACAATTGAGCAATAGGGATTGCATGCAAGTTTGGTTCACCTGTTTAAACATTTTCAAATTCTCTTTAACAGCTGCTTCTTATCCAGATAACATTTTGCATCAAAAAATAAAATAAAAACGTTAACATTAATTTTTATAGCAAAAGTACCCCATATTCCCATATATTTTTTTCATTAATTTTAACTTTTATTCCACGAGTATAAAGATGTCGTTTCCAGTTAATGAAGTTAATTGCAGTTTAGAGACTAGAGTTGAATTCTGGTCAGTCGAGTTTGTTGGCTGAGTTTAAGCAGTGGATGCGAGAGAAAGCAGACATCTACGGGAGATTAGAAGAAGATTTTTTAGTGCTGTTCCTTCGTTCTGGCGACTTCAATAATTTAGAAGTGTCTAAAAAGACCCTTCGTTTGTTCTATAAAGCCAAGCTCCGCAACCCCCAATGGTGGACCAATGGGGATACTAACTTGCCTCAACTTTAATTCTTAATCAAAGCAAGGTATTTTTGTTTAGGATTCAAATGCTTCTATAAAAATCTTTGTTTTAGTCTTTTGTTTAGTATGAACCTTAAATTAAGTTTGAACTAAAATTTGGTACTAGGGAAAAATGTCACCAGAAAAAATGTCACAGAGAAATTGTCACGGAATAAATGTCACAGGCAAAATTTTCAACGACATAAAATGTTCCAGGTTAAAATGTCATAGGGTAAAATGTCCAAGGCTAACATGTTACCGGAAAAAATGTTTCAGGCTAAAAAGTCCATGACATAAAATGTCCCAGGCTAATAATATGTTACAGGCAAAAAATAATTACCGTATATCATTTGCAGGCAGATTCCTAATTGATATGGCATCGTCATAATAAACTCATTTCTAAAAAAAAAAAAAGATGTAGCCTAAAATAATAATTATTTAGCACTGGTGTAGGCTACTTTAATTTCAAAGGAGAAACGTTTTGGTAAACTAATCCTATACAACCATGGTTCTCAAAGTGGGCGATATCGCCCCTCTGGGGGCGATGGAGAGCTTTAGGGGAGCGATTTTGAACGTGAACGACTTTGGGGGACGTTCAGGTGGTCTAGGGGGGGGCGATGGCTCTGAAAAATTGCCAAAATTGAAACAAATTGTTAAAAATCTTATTATTTTGTGCATAAAAAAGGCTAAATTTGCCTTTTTATTCCAAAAAAATTTCGCGCCTCGCAAACTCGGCGCTTTATAATTCATTTCTTGTTTTTATAAAGGGTGAAAAATAATTTATGCTCATAAATACTATTTGAAAAAAAAACACCCTCATCCCTCGCATTAAATAATAGTTAAGTTTGGCATTTTTCCCCTTTTGTACTACCTAAGTTAGTTCAAGGAAAAAACTACTGGTACTTTAAAAAATTTATATGGGGGAGAGGGGCCATTTAAAATTTTGTCCAGGAAAGTGGGCGATGGCCAGAAAAAGTTTGAGAACCTATGCTATACAAGTATACGACATTCGGCTTGATGTATAGACGAGCAGCGCTATGCATACACTATACTTTAAATAGAAGAGCTTTAATCTATAACTTATACTATTAGCTGTACTTTATAACCAATATTTATCAGTAATTAAATTAAAATAAACGTTTGGAGCACAAAATGTTGCATGTTTGTCGATTCCATAAATGTTTATAATCTGCAGTAATTATCATTAATTAATTCAAACAAAATTAATTTTGACCCTCACCAATAAACACGTACAAGGAAACTTGTTTACCGTTGATACGTGAGAAATGTCAAAAATGTTTGTGTTGCGAATTCTCTTCAACTCTTTTACGTATAGCTTCTGCCTACGGCAAAAATTACAGTACCACCAGCTATAATAATAATAATAATATGTTAAATAGAATGTATTATAATTAAACAGTAATACTTTACCAATATTTGATATTCAATTTAAAAAGTTTTTCTGGATACAGTTGATTTATTCTTATCCCATTGGAAATAGCTAGGAAAAGTCGCAGCAGATGAGAGCGATCTTGCCGTGTAAAAGCGTAGCATTGCGCTCATCACGTGGTCGGCGACAGTGTTGTCGATCGGCGAGGGCCGCTCATGAATGTCGGAATTCACCTCTAGGGGGAAATTATTATTAATAATCCTGATTGCAAGAATATTTAATTTTATCAAGAACAAATTAATTAAAAATAATAAATTTAAAAAAATTAAATCTGTGGAACTATCTTTTAATTGAACTATTCCCATCATTTATATTCGATGTCAAGGAAAAAGACATACAACACCTCGTTTTCCTTAGATGAAATTAAAAGAAAATAAATTGTATTTTAATTATTGATGACTTGCATATTAACTTACGATTTAAGTTTTTAGACACTGGTTTTATTTTCCTATTATTTAAATTGATTTTCTGGAGCAAGTTATAATTACAAATTTTGCCACCCTTAAAAGTGGGCAATTAATGCAAACTTGCGTGGCCTGTAAGGAAGTTGGTTTATTATTTGTATGGGCTGAACGCAATAGACATCCTTACCGCTCCAAAAAGGAATAATAATAGCTTTTTTTTATTATTTTAACCGCCCAAATTTTCGATACGATTAGTCTTACCAAAATAAATTTACCAAATTCAAGTCTGCACTCTGCAGTCTGTTGATTATCGTGAAACTCGCCTAAATCTCGATTCAAGCTGCGCATGAACACGACATGATTATTATTATACACGGCATTATTACTTTAATATTAGGTGCGCTTTCAGTTACTACCTTTAGATCTTTCGATGATTTATTATTGTCGTTAAATACATAAGAAAAAACCTTTTTCGTAAACGTAGCTAAAAAATAGAATGCTAGAAATATTAGTTTTAATCTTCTCCGCCTACAGTCTGTCTACTGCTAGCCTAATAACTTCAGCCATCGATGGCTCTGTTTCGAATTTTAGCCTACGCAGCGCCTCATTAGAAGAAAACCGAGCGCCAAGGTCAAAATCAGCGTAAAACTTTTAGAAAAATTTCTTAGAGGTCTTCAACATTTTAAAAAAATACAATATGCGTGATAATTATTATTATTATTGATAAAGTTGTAGTTGGTTGGTTCTTGATTCGGTGTAACGAACTTCGATATAACGAATTTCACTTGAAAAAGTTTCAATTTTCAAATAAATTCTTTATTTTGTTAGGTGGAGCGACGGAGTTTGTAGCACGAGATGCATCGTCTATGGCGTTTCTTTAATGAGCTAATAATAACAAAGTAACAATTACTATTATTCAGATAGTTAATTATCAAAAATTACTTGAAAGGTGTAAGTTACAGGCACGACATTTATGACAATTCCTACAATTTTACAAATGTCAGTCAACAATTGTAAAATCAAACAAAATGTTGTTTCATAAACATTTGATAATTGTTTTTTGACATTTGATATTTGTGTACTATTCAATTAGACATTTATGACAATTGCCCAGTTTTAGTGCCAAAG
>JAQGAY010002291.1:0-10952 GCA_034698085.1 Polydesmus angustus
TATAAAGTAAAAATTCGCTTAAATTAAGATTTAGTAAGTAAACACTTGCTTAATTGGAGTTTTAGGAAGTAAACACTCACTTAAACAGAGTTTTATGAAGAAAACACTTGCTTAAATTAAGATTTAGTAAGTAAACACTCGCTTCAATGAAATTTTAAGAAGTAAACACTTGCTTAAATTAAGATTTTGTAAGTAAACACTCGATTCAATGAAATTGTAGGAAGTAAACACTCGCTTAAATTAAGATTTAGTAAGTAAACACTCGCTTAAATGGAGTTTTAGGAAGTAAACACTCGCTTAAACAGAGTTTTAGGAAGTAAACACTTGCTCAAGTAAAATTTTAAGAAGTAAACACTCGCTTAAATTGAGTTTTAAAAAGTAAGCCCTCATGTAAATGTCGCACAAATAATAATTTCCCCAGGCCCGGCGGAACCAGTAGCGTGCTCTGTTTGTGAGGCGCAGGCGCATTAAGGTTTTGCGCGCACGGTCCATCAACCTTTCGTTTCACGCGCCGCCGACTCTTTTCTTTATCCTGGAGGCCCCACCTACTGCGCATGCCCCGCCCATTTCCAATCTTTTTCGCCTGGGAGTGATCGATCGCTCTAGCAACGATTTTCGGCAACCCGCATCGATCGGCCTCTGACGTCATTCTCCTTAGCCCCCTACTTCCGCCTGCACGTGACACGAGATGGTCAGCCACTCGTCGCGTGGAGCGAGAAATTAATGTTATTTGTCGACGCTCTTCACGTGCACTCCTCCGACTCAAGTGCGAGAGTGGCGAGTGAGTGAGTGCGGGAGAGGTGTTGGTGGAGTGGAGTTGCTTCAGCGCCGGAAGTGAAGTAAAATTGGATGACCCTAATTTTGGTGATGTTTGAGGTCACGAGGCATGATAATTTTGGAACATGGATAAGTGGGAACTCAAGTGACAACCTCAGATGTCTTGCTTAAGTATGTGTAATGCTCGTAATTCCCACTTATGTCGGGTTTTTTCCAGTAAAAAAATATAATAAAATTGTAAGGATAAATCAGATAGTCAATCCCACTTATGCAATTAAAAGCAACCTATTTTATTTACTTCCGGAAGTAATAATAGCCGTAACCCTCCGACTTATAGAGATAGAACAGCCTACACTTATCATATTTTATAGAAGTTAAAAGTTTATTTTTTATCTCAAGTGAAATAGCTTGACTTTTCACTTATAAAAATAAAATGGCTTACACTTCCCACTTATAGAAAAGTAAAATAGCTTACAGTTCCCACTTATAGAAGTAAATTAGCCGTTTCTTTCCACTTATAGAAGTAAAATAGCTTTTTCTTCCTACTTATAGGGTGTTCGTTGGATGGCGCTATGTTTTGAAACATGAATAAATCAGTCGAATTTTAATGAAAATGAATTATTTATTTTATATTTACATTAATTAACACTTCCCATTTATTAATAAAAAAAAACAATTTTTAGAATATGACCTCTACAAACTGAGTCGGCACGCGGTAATGCGCTTATCAAAATTTCCAATAAAACTCTCACTGGTGTATTAAAAATTATGCACAACTTAAATCTGGCAGCACGTGCTCATTTTAACGGTATCTAGCATAGGATCAATAGAAATTCCATCGTGCGCATTAACACGTGCCGACTCTCAGTTGTAGAGGTCAGAAAAAAATTGTTTTTTATTATTAAAGGGGAAGAGTTAATTAATGTAAATTAAAAAAAAATAATTAATTTTCATTAAAATTCGACTGATTTATTCATGTTTCAAAACTAACGTCATCCAACGAACGCCCTATACTAGTCTTGTAAGTACAGGGCGTTCGTAAATGTTTATCCCAGTTTCCTGAGACCATACTTTATTTATTAAATGTCATAACCAGTTCTAATAAAAACACAAGTATTTTATACATGCTCTAGTTTTTTTTCTATTTTACAAATGTTCAAATCGACTTCATTTGGCTGCACTGGCTAAAGAAAACGCAAAAAGTTAATTTCTCCTATAAGCGTATTAGCATTATCACGATCCACTGAATTGATCTCTGTTGTCTGTGGATATTTGAAAGAGGGAGTTTTTAAGTTCCTAATTGCTGTTACAAGAGGGATGTAGCTTACTGTTTCCCTCTTAAAATCAGCTGTTTGGTAATCTTCAAAAAATGGCGACTCCTCCGCAGAATGTGTTTTGTGTTACTGAGTTCGAGAAAACAAATTCGTGTATTGCAGTGCACGGGGCTTTTCGAAAGAAATTTTCGGCCTGAAGTTTTCAAAGAGGTGATTTTACGAGGGAAACAGTAAACTACATCCCTCCTGTGACAGCAATTATAAACTTAAAAAAAACCTTTTTCAAATATCCACAGACGACAGAGATGAACTCAGTGGATCGTGATAATGCTGCTACGCTTATAGGAGAAATTAACTTTTTGCGTTTTCTTTAGCCTGTGCAGCCACATGAAGTCGAATTGAACATTTGTAAATTAGAAAAAAAAAACTAGAGCATGTAAAAAACAATTGTGTTTTTATTAGAACTGGTTATTACATTTAATAAATAAAATGTGGCCTCTGGAAACTGGGATAAACATTTACGAACGCTCTGTACAGTAAGCAGAGATTTAAAAAAAAAAGTAAACGCTTTCACTTATAGAGGTGTCCCGATTTTCTAATTTTTTTTATATATATATTCCCACCAAAATTTTCGCTCTGTTTCAATTTTTGAACCAAAGAAAAAGCAAATCTTTCAACGATAACAATAATCGAATTATTTTTATCGAATCCAAATAGGTTTTTAATAACTTTGAGAGAGAGACAGAGTGATGGAGAGAGAAAGAGTGGTTGCCTAGCAACGGAGATGCATTTCCGCTCCTCTCGTCCTTTACTTCCGACGTCATTCACCGTGCGATGACGTAGTGGTTATGTCGTGAAAACCCGTAACTAATTAAGGAGTATGTCACGTGACGATTTGCGGTTGGGTTGGCAACGTTCGTCTCACCAGGGGGACGCAAAGGGAAGGGGTGGCAGGGGCAGGCCTTGGGGGTGTTGGGGGGGAGGGGGTGAGGGGGGGGGGGGAGGCGGGAAATCGATTTTAATAAAATTGGGTTGATGGAATTTAATTGATTTTGCAGCTATTTATAGACGGGGATAATGCACTAATGTTGTTTGATGGGTAATTGGAGGAAGAGTACACACACCCTGTATGTAGACTCTGTGCGGAGATGAGCATCCGTCTTTGTCCGCTAGGTGGACACACTTGGAAAAATATACTAGTCGTAATCTAATTGCGCGTGCGCTCGCGTGTTGATTTTAGACGCGGAGAGTATTTTCGCGCTTTGTTTATTTGGCGCTCAAAACTATCGATCAGCCGATCACACCAAAGGTTATCTATCTATCCTATAGGCAGCAGCGCCACCGACGGCAATCTCCAGATTTAATTTCATTGTGCAGAAATGATGTAATCCACTGGGAAATTTTAAAAAGTTTTTGGCTCTCACGCTCCACCCCCCTTAATAGTAATGGCGGAGAAGAAAAAGGATGCACGTGGTGGTGGAGAAGATGGGAAAACAATGGACTCAAAGCGAAGGATGGATTATTATAGGAGAATGAAGGCGAAAAGCAAAAAGATTCACAGAGGATAGATTTCATGGGGGGGGGGGATTCAAAGTGAATAGATTCATAGGAAAAGGATTCACAGTGAAAAGAATTCAATAGAAAACGATTCAAAGTGAGAAAAGGATTCAAAGTGGTAAAAATATTCAAAACGAAAAAGGATTCAAAATGAGAAAGAATTTAAAACGATAAAGGATTCAAAATGAAAAAGGATACAAAACGAAAATGGATTCAAAACGAAAAAAGATTCAAAATATAAAACCATTCAAAAATAAAAAAAAGATTCAAAATATAAAACCATTCAAAAATAAAAAAAAGATTCAAAATATAAAACCATTCAAAAATAAAAAAAAAAAAAAAAAGATTCAAGACGATAAAGGATTCAAAACGAGAATGGATTCAAAATGAAAAAAGGATTCAAAGTCAAAGGATTTATAGTCAAAGGATCCAAATTAAAAGAATTCAAAACTCAAAAGATTCAAAGTCAAGACTTAAAAGATTCAAAGTCGAAAGGATTCAAAGTCAAAGGATTCAAAGTCAAAGGATTCAAAGTCAAAGGATTCAAAGTCAAAAGGATTCAAAGTCAAAAGGATTCAAAGTCAAAGAATTCAAAGTCAAAGGATTCAAAGTCAAGACTCAAAAGATTCAAAGTCAAAAGGATTCAATGTCAAAAGATTCACAGTGAAAGGATTCAAAATGAAAAACGATTTATAGTTAAAGAATCCAAATTAAAAGGATTCAAAATAAAAAAGGATTTATAGTCAAAGGATCCAAATTAAAAGGATTCAAAGTCACAAGAATCAAATTCAAAAGACTCATAGCGAAAAAAGATTCAAAGTCAAAGGATTCAAAATGAAAAAGAATTGAAAATAAAAATAGAATTCAAAGTGGAAAGATACAAAATATAAGGATTCAAAGTGATAAAGATTTAAAACGAAGTCAAATTGCGTGTAAAGCGAGTCTTAAACTTGTTTTTAAACCTAGTTTAGCGCCTCCATCTGCCGCCTACGCAACTCTGAACCCGGACTTAACCTCCTTCTCCTCTGAACGGAGCTGCGCGGGGAAGCTGTCTCACGTCGCGAGCCGTGCTAACTCAATGCCGCGTTCGAGGGGGAGCTTTTCCCCATAAATTAACCTAACGCTTTCGCGCCAAATTAAAATTACGCGCGTAAAAGCCAACGATAATTAAAATTGTAACGGCGTCGTCGCTTCCTGACGTCACGGCTGGCGGTGAGCAGGGGCGTGACGTAGACGGCGAGTGGGCGTGGCACGTGTCTGAAAAAGAGACGCCGCGCGCGGCAATTTGTTTCGGGGCGTCAATTAAGCTTTCGCACCTGCGCCGCTCCACGTTTCCGGTCCCAATCGCATTTATTCGTTATTGGAATATTTTATTCTTCGCTCCCCCCTCTCGTCCCCTTCAGCGCCCCCCTGCCCCTACCCATCACTCACCTGCCTCGGGCGTGACGTCACTGTCTCTCGGTCGATGCGTTGCGTCGATACGTTCGATCGCAACGTCTAATTTCATTAACAAAATTACGATACACGCGTTCCTCTCGCTCTGCGCAATTATTATTCGGATGGTGAGGCCCGGTCACACGAGAGCCATCTGGGGGGTCTTAGGGGATTAAGGGGGACGGGGAGGGACGGAGGATGAGAAACAGATGGGTAGCTTACTAATTACGAATGCATTATTAATTATTGCAGAATTTATGTATAGAAATTTTGGGAATTTATTAATTAGGTTGGAGCTTAAAAAATGGACTCGATTTGCCTCTTAAATATGTTTTATAATATAAAAACAACGGCTTT
Source organism: Polydesmus angustus (assembly GCA_034698085.1). Classification (NCBI taxonomy): domain Eukaryota; kingdom Metazoa; phylum Arthropoda; class Diplopoda; order Polydesmida; family Polydesmidae; genus Polydesmus; species Polydesmus angustus. The sequence goes on from JAQGAY010002291.1 coordinate 5,400, forward strand.
ATTTTAATAAATAAAATAAAGATTCAAAGCGAAAACGGTTTATCGTTGAAAAGTATGTAAATATGGGAGATTCGTTCTAACTAACATCATTTTAAGATTTTTTAAATTTTAAATTTTTCGAATTTTTGATTTTGAATTTTTTGTTTTTTGAAATTTTAATTTTTGAATTTTGAATTTTTATGTTTTTGAATTTTTGATTTTTTGATTTTTGATTTTTGATTTTGAATTTTTTGTTTTTTGAATTTTTGATTTTGAATTTTTTGTTTTTTGAATTTTTGAATTTTTGAAATTTTGAGGTTTTTATTTTTTGAATTTTTGAATATTTTCGTTTTGAATTTCGAATATTTTCATTTTGAGTTTCGAATATTTTCATTTTGAGTTTCGAATATTTTCATTTTGAGTTTCGAATATTTTCGTTTGAATTTTGAATTCTTTAATTTTGAGCATTTCCTTTTGAATCCTTTTGCTTTGAATCCTTTTAAACGCCAGATGCAAAGCCAAGTTTTGCGCTAAATATCTTTTGGAGTGGCGTTTTTACGAGTGGAAATGTTTAATTAGCGCATTCTCGAACGTAAGAGAAAATTAAGAAAATACACGTTAATAATAATAATTGTAGAGCTCACCGGAAGCGGAATTGTTAGTCTGTTGTGACGTCATGCGCATCGAGAGATTTCCGCCTGGATGAGCTCAGCTTTATAATTAGGTATTTGCGAAACACTCGGCGCAACTTAATAATAATAATTATTATTATTATTAACTTCTTATTGCTTCAAACGGCACTCGAGGGAGAAAGGAGCAGGGGGCGGGGCCTAATAACCTACAGGAGGAGGGGCCACAAAACGAAACGGTTCAAAGCGAAGAAATTGCGGATTCACTTCGAGTTTTTGTTCAATCGGAATCCCTATTGTTTGGTTCGGTCGCAGCTGGCTGTGCTGATTGGGACAGCTGTTGTTGTCCGCAGCAACCAGCTTCCTGCCAAAAACCGCTTTGCAATTTCCGGTTTCCAAATTAAACTCGTGGTCAGCGCTTTTTTTTTTTTGATTTTAACATACAGGGTGTTCGTTGGATGACGTTAGTTTTGAAACATGAATAAATCAGTCGAATTTTAATGAAAATTAATTATTTTTTTAATATTCACATTAATTAATACCTCCCATTTAATAATAAAAAACAATTTTTGGGAATATGACCTCTACAACTGAGTCGGCAAGTGTAAACGTGCTCACGTTGACGGAATAGATTTCGCGGACTTCCAGCCAGCACCTGCCGACTGAATGTCGACATGTGCCGGCATCTACCGTAGGATTAAGGCAAATTCCCTCGAGCGCATTAACACGTGCCGACTCAGTTGTAGAGGTCATATTCCCAAAAATTGTTTTTTATTATTAAATGGGAGGTGTTAATTAACGTAAATATTAAAAAAATAATTTATTTTCATTAAAATTCGACTGATTTATTCATGTTTCAAAACTAACGTCATCCAACGAACACCCTTAAAGAAAGCCGTGAAAATCACGTTTAACGCTATCATTTTGCTATTAAATAAATAAATAAAAAAATAAATGGGGTTCAAAGTCGAAACGTGATTGGATGGAGATGAGTTTGAGGGTGATTGTGTGTGAGTGGGTCGGCTGCTATTTCCACTCCCATTGCGTCGAAGCGGTTGACTTTTACCGAGTGGGTTCTCGTGTATTCCTTTGTTTACGTTGAACCCGGGGCTTAACTCAACCAAACGTTTCTTGTTATTTTTTCTTTATTAATAAAAACAAGAAGGTCTTGGCGTCATCTTCCGGTTCAAGTAGACTTTGAACGTTTTCTTTCAAAAAAATGAAACGACAAATAATTATTATTAATGGCGACTGCATAATTTTGTTTTTAATTAAAAATTCCATATTCGGTACGTTAAAAATGGATCTTAAAAGAGTGAAAAGATTCATAGACTCATAGCACAAAGATTCAAAGCGACAAAAAATTCACCGTGTAAAAATTCAAACTGAAAAACCAAAAATAATACAATAGTCAAAAATATTAGAAACGAAGATTCGTTCCCTATAGGGAAGCACGTTGTATTTGGAAATTGACCTCTCCTTAAAACTTTTATTATGCAAAAATCAATTTTATTTTTCAGAATTTTTTCCCATTTAAAAAAAATTTACCTACGAACTTTAATGTTAACTCTATTTTTTTAAAAAATATGATTTATTTAAATGGATTGATCGAATTGAATTTTGTGCAACATTTTTATTGAGTTTTTTTTTTTACGTTAGCGAAGGAAAAATCAAGTTTGTTTTTCGGAATTTTTTCCCATTTAAAAAAAATTAACCTACGAACTTTAATGTTAACTATACTATTTTAAAAAAATATATGATTTATTTAAATGGATCGATCGAAGTGAATTTCGTGCAAAATTTTTATTGAGTTTTTTTTTAACGTTAGCGAAAATAAAAAGTGCGGTTGATGGTGAAAGTCAAAGTCCGGCAGAATTGTTGTGGGCTGGCGGGGAAAATGTTGTGCGGTTTGGCTTTACGCGAAAACGAACATTCATTATTCTGGGTGTAGTGCACGAATATTAATTAATATTAAAATAAGAAAAAAATTGAGAAGCGAGAAAAATGTCGGAAAACTGGAGTGGTATAGTATTCGTTTCATCTTTTTGGGAATACCGAAAGCGGAAGTTGAAATTGCTCGTGCATTTTCATTGGCGAGGGAATGCCATCATTTAAATTATAAGTTAATAATTTGCTCGGCAACGACGATCAAGAAGAAATGATGGAATCGAGTTTTCGCCCAAACCAAGCTCGAAACGGAAATGGCGGTAAAACTAATTTTCAAAATGTTTCTGAAGTTTGTTAGTCTATATAATTATGGCTGAAAAAGCTGGCAATTAATATTCAATAATTAAACCGAATTTATTTGGTCTCTCTGTGGACTGCAGCTGCGTTTACCAATGCTTATTTAACGAAAGTAGGCCTACGAGAGTTAGCGTTGTTGCGGAGAATAGCAGAAGGAACCATTCGCGCAAATTGGATATTAAAATTAGTATTCGTATTTTGCTTTATAATAATTAGTGCAGCATGCGCATAATAATAGTAATTGAATGCATTTGTTTATTCTCCTTAAATCACCATTTTTAACCCCTTCTCATTCGCCGCATAAACAACCAATTTCAATCCCGCTGCTGCATTATGAATACACGAAACGCATTTTTACGAGCAAAATTTTACTCTTTTACCTCTTAATGCGTCGAAAAAATAAGTATTAAGAACTAGTTTCGCTTAAGTTGACGGTGGTCTCGCTTTGCGTCGTAGATAGGTGCTGAGCGAAACGACACAAAGTGAATTGCCCCTTCTTTCTCATACGAAAAGTGTGGAAATAGCGAAGATGCGTTAATGATTATTTTTTATCTGCTACTTGTAACATGTTTTTTTAAAAAAATTACAAAATATTAGTAATATAATGGGGAGTACAGTATATTCGAGCAATAATGGTGCCTTCTTGGTAAATCTTCTTGCTGCAAATCTTTTTTTTTACTTTAAATCTTTTTGCTGTAAATCTTTTTCATTTTTAGTTTTTTACTTACCGTAATACAGTAAACCCCTGCATTAATGGCGCCTCGCTTAGTTACGTTTCACAATAAAGGCGCCTCGCTTAATGGCGTTTCGCAATAACGGCGCTTGTAAATCTTCATTCCGGTACTTGTTACTGTTATTGTTCTGAGAGTTGTGCGGAAGGACACGCAGTTTTGTCATTGCCAAAATTCATCGCAATCTATGGCAATTCACTTAATGGCGTTTTTGCTTAATGGCGAAGGTCCGCTCCCAATTGCGCCATTATTTCGGAAAAGTTTTATTATAAAAATGTGAATTGTACGTGTGATTAATAATTGTTTTTTTTTTCTTTTCTTTTTTTTTAGGTAAGTGAATCAAAATCCCCCCTAAAAAAGTTGTGTATTGTGACGTCATATATTGAGCCGGAAATGGTCAATGTAAGTTTTTAAATACCGTATACAACATTTTTCTGTACTTTATATAATATTTCGGAAAGTATCGCGCATGCGCCGTTAAAAATGTGGACGCAAAAAAGTGTTTGAGAGGAATTAATTGTATTTTTGTTATAGAAAATGCGTTTTGTTCGTTTCCGAACATTGAGAAACGAAACACTCCGCGGGGGGGGGGGGGGGCTGGAACGGGGCCTGGAGTGACGAGGGGGCCCCCCTTGCATTACGTGTAAAGAAGTGGGGCTGGAATGGTGTTTGAAGCTGAAGTGTGTGATTTACGAGTTGTTCAAGGTCTACCTCGCAGCTTCCGTAATTGAACCGCTCCGAGGGAGATGAAGGGGGGGCCGAGGGACGTGTGTTAGGGGCCGGGGGAGATGTGTGTTGGCGGGGGGCCGGGCACCTAACCCACTTCTATTATTCATTCGCTGAAAGATAAACAAAAAGCGTGGAGTGAGCGCGAGGGGAAAAAAAGAAGAGATGAAGATAGATTTTCACATCATTAGTTTTTGTTTTTCTATAGATTTTTCCTAGCGAAAAGAGAGAATGTAGGCCTACCGAGAGAGGCAGGGAGGGGGCCGGGCTGGAAGGGAAGGGGCGGGGCTTTACCTTTAATATTACATTATTTCGGAAAAAATTTTTTAAAGTTTTCTCTTTTTTTATTTCCGGTTATTTAATCCGATTTGAGTCGACGTCTATCACTTCGTATGGAAATGTAGAGACTGCGCTTGGGCGTGGCTGCGAGTATGGCGGGGCCAGGTGGGGCCCGAAATGAGTGGGGGCACCCGCTCGGTCAATTTATTTTTGTCAGTGTTTATTTTTTGGAGTGTACTCCGTTTGCGCGAGTTTTTATTAATGTAAAATTAAGGTGGGTGAATGGTTATTTTCTAACACTGAATTTGCGCGAGGTTTTTTTTTTTAATTTTCGCTTACGCGAGTTTACAAACTTTAGAACTTCATTTAAGCGAGTGTTTATTTTTCTTAAGTTTTTGTTTACGCGGTTTTTTTTGGATCTTAGAATTTCATTTAAGCGATGTTTTATTTATTTATTTTTTTTTAATTTCCCTTTACGCGAGGTTAGAAAATGTAGAACTTATTTTAAGCGAGTTTTTGCTTCCTAAATTGTTGTTTACGCGAGTTTTTGGATCTTAGAACTTCATTTCAGCGAGCGTTTGCTTCTTAAATTTCCGTTTACGCGGGTTTTTGTATTTTAGAATTTCATTTAAGCGAGTGTTTGCTTCCTAAATTTTTGTTTACGCGAGTTTTTGGATCTTAGAACTTCATTTCAGCGAGCGTTTGCTTCTTAAATTTCCGTTTACGCGGGTTTTTGTATTTTAGAATTTCATTTAAGCGAGTGTTTGCTTCATAAATTTCCTTTTACGCGATTCCTTGTATCTTAGAATTTCATTTAAGCGAGTTTTTACTTACTAAATTTCCGTTTACGCGGGTTTTTGTATATTACATTTTATTTATTTCTTTTATTTTATTTCTATTTTATTTCGCCCATGCGGACAATAGCAAAACAGATTGGTTTAAATTAACAATTTTTCGGATTAGTT
>JAQGAY010002292.1:0-10950 GCA_034698085.1 Polydesmus angustus
TATTTATTAATTGTAAAACAACAATTAAAATATTTTTAGTCACAAATTTAATATTTTTAGAATTAAATTTCAAATGGGGTCTGTCAGACACCACGCGCCTGAAGGCGTTCGTTGCCGAGGCGCGCCTACTGCAGGGTTAAACATGTCAATGGAATGGTGAACGGAAAATAAGCGCACTATTGAAATCGCATTGAAACCTATTCTTTCCCGTGTTAAACGGATAGGTCCACTTTTTTCTGCATTCATTCAACAGAGGAAGCTATAGAAATCCCCCATACAAGTCAATGGGAGAAGTGGACGAAATAAAACCGTACAAGTATTTTCCCGTCGCAAATGCCAACCTCCTCTTTCTACTTGAGCAATAATGAACTTGTTCCAGTTACGTAGCGGAAGGGAGCGAATGGAGGTCGTCCATTCAAAGCGTGGAGCGGTTCAACAGCGCTCTCCTCTACTTACCAACACCAGCGCCACCGCGACGAAGCAGAGCTGGCTTTGATTTGAATGGATGTGGTTGTGCTTTTCTTTTAAACATTTTCTCATTTAATATTTTTTCGATTAAGTTTATGCAAATTTTGACGAAATATGATCATAATCCTAGTTAATAATGATCACCCTTCATGTCATCCGTGTTTATAATTGCAGATGTTCGATTAAATCTTCGATTTGAACAGATTTTGAAAAGCACGTGGTTTTTTTCCCAACGTTCATACAACGTCATCGCCTCCGATGTTGTTTCTGGGGATAAATTACTGTAATTTAATTACTGTTGTTCTAAGTCTTATTTTAATCTATAACGCGGGGTCAGTGATAATATTATTATCTGACATTTTCTCGAGATTTTGAGCACGTGATTCTGTAAACAACAGGAGGAGACGAGCGAAAGGCACTTGTTTTCTCTCGACTCTTTCATAATTTAATATAAAATTACGTTCCGTTTTAAATATTCATTTCTCATTTAAAATATTATTGTCATTCCGAAAACTAACATCAATATTTTAAAATTTACATCAAAGTTCTAATATTGACATCATATTTACTGTAATATTATATCATTAAATTTTACTGTGATATTACATCCAAACTTTTAAATTGACATCAATATTTACTGTAATATTATATCATTAAATTTTACTGTGATATTACATCCAAACTTTTAAATTTACATCAATATTTTAAAATTTACAGCAATATTTTAAAATTTACAGCAATATTTTAGATTTTACATCAATATTTTAAAATTTACAACAATATTTTAGATTTTACATCAACATTTTAGAATTTGCATCAATATATTAAAGTTTAATTAAATATTTTAGAATTTATGTAAATATTTTAAAAATTGCATCAATATTTTAAAATTTACATCAATATTTTAAAATTTACATCAGTATTTTAAAATTTACATCAATATTTTAAAAGTTAAATAAATATTTTAGAATTTACATCAATATTTTAAAATTTGCATCATTGTTTAAGAATTAACATCAATATTTAATGTTTTGGAACTTGCCATTAATTTTTTTTTTATGATGACAGGAAATGGTGCAAGCATTGAGGTGTTTTTGTAGATCGATACTAGTAATTTTGATAAGTAATCGTATTTGAGATTTTCAAAGCCAAAAACAACCTTATTTAGTATTTTCAAAATTTAATAATTTATGTCATTTTGGCATTTATTAGAAGATTTATGTAGGCATATATTTATTCCAATACTTTTATCATTTTATTTATATTTATTCATTTAAAATGAAGGATGAAAGTGTATTAATAATTAAACTTTTAAAAAAAATTATTAAAGATTGTAAAATAACAGTGATAATAAATTAAATCACATATAATATGGTAACATTATTATTATTCGCATTTGACAAGTAAGTAATACATTGTTTCAGATCTAAAGCAGTTTTACAGGTCACAAATTAAGGTTCATTTAAAAAAAATAATGTGCAAAAAAAACATTAAAATTATTTTATTTCTTCTTATTTAATGTCTTTTTAAAGTTATTTATGATCTTGGATATCATCAGTTGCATTTCCATGATGAGGGATAGGAGAGATTGGCCTATCCACAGACCGGAAATGCCACCAATCATCCCCACCAAATTGAAAGGCTGAAGATTATAGTTTTAAACATTAACAACTATTAAATAGATAATTGAATGTTTACTTCTATGGCTGGTTTTTCTCTAATCACTTTCTTTGTGTTTGATTCTCTACTAATGCGAACTTTAGCGGAGCCATTCCTTTAAAAATTAGCACCATTAGTTATGATAAACTTTATTGAAAATAAAATAATGATAATTTTCCTCCAAAAATACCATAAATAATCTAAGAAATAATCCACATCCTTCAATAGATCCGGGGTAATTTTCTTATAATTTAATGTAAATTTTCCATTAAAATTATATGAGACACAAAATAATGCATTTAAATTACTTTTTTGGAAACAAAGTGTCTTATCTTTTTTTTAATGGTGTATTCTTTTTGTCTGATTTAATAAAACCATTTATTAGTTCACAGTATTAAAATTCTCTTAAATTTTTTTTTAAAAAAATTGGTCTTTAGAAATGACAATGTGAGAGGTTCTTACATGCAGGGTGAATGGCAATCACAATCATTTAAATCTTTCTCTATGAATTTTTAAAACATTTTTTATGAGTAATAATAATAATTAATTAAAAATTATTGCAAATGGCATAATTTAAATTTGTTTTTTACTTGAAAAGTCAATTTCACCGCTTTTATCAATCAAACAAAAATCAAGACACTCCTAATAATATTATATTTAATTCAGGTTTTAATTTTAAACAGTATGATATAAAATGGTAAAACTTCATAAGTGTAGGAATAGTTAAAGTTAACGCTACTCTTTAGATGTGGAGGAAAGTGAGGGTATTTAGTGTGTTCTGAAATGCACTTTGATGAATAAGGAGAGGGCAGTCTTCTGGTCTCTGTCTAATTTTAAAACATGAAGTACATTTCAAAGCATAAAGTGTAGGTGTGTGTTAAATGTATTTATTATACCATTGTAAATGTGATATCCACTGCATCTCCTGGCTCAACGCTAACAAACCTTCTTTGATTTTCAAATGAAAAAAATTCATTTTTAAAAATTATAAATGGGTTTAGTCCAATTGTTGTGGTAACTGATGATATACTTGTACGCTGTTCACGTAAAGGGGCCACTCTCATGTTCAAATCTGTAAATTAGTTTAATTTACATAATCTTTATAAAAAGTCTGTAATAATTAAACTTCTGCTAGTATTTTACTTGTCACTTTATGTGTTACATTATTAATAATTGATTTTTGTGGATTGATAACTGCACATATAACAAGGAACTTATGCGGAAAGCCACGTTTTTTAACACTGTCAAACCTAAAATCAAATTTAAGAGTTAATACTATTTGTAAAATTTTAATCCTTGTTCTATAATATTCAATAATTATTACATGCAAGGAATATGCAAGCCGTTTTCTGTATGAAATTTACACTCTAAAACCATATCAGATATTTTAGGGGCTAATTTAAATATTTCTTCTTCAGTGAAGTTGTCTTCAAAATATTCCATAAACAGATATTCCTACAAATAACACAACAGAATTTATAATTAAAAACATTATGATGAAGATTAGTAAAATTCTTATATTAATTTAATTTGCAAATTAATGTTTGAATAGTTTAAGTGTCACGTCAAAACAATATTTTGAATTTAAGACAAATAAAAATTTGGCCTAGTTGCAAAGAACAAAATTTAATATATACATAAATGTATACAATATATACATAAATTTATATACATACTAGCCAATGACTATTAACACTATTATTATCTTGTGGCATCATTATTTGACTTTGAGGTGTTAGTCCATGTGGCATCAGTTTTAACGCTTTTATTTTTTCTGCCATGATATCATTTTCTGCCAATTCTTCTTCATCAAAGTGATCTAAATACATCGCAGGTTGAGAGCAAACATAAACTGTAGGAAATGAATCCTGATTTTCAATTGTTTCTATAGTTATCACATTATACCTTAATGAGAAATATATCCTAATCAAGAGATTTTTTCTATGAAACATCAAAAAAGTATTTGCATTGTGGGCATGCATGGCAGTATTAGCAAGATATATTTTTAGAAAATACATAATGGACCAATTGTTAAAATAATATTTGTAATTTACTTTAACAACTAGAGGTAAAAACTCATAGCACACAATAAAAATTTTTTTCATTGAGAAAATTTTAAAAAAATTGGCTAGCTAGCCTTTAGTGCAATTAAAATATAAAAAAAACCACTAATAATTGTTTAAGCAGATGTAGCTGACTAATAGTGTTGGAAGTTAGTGGGTTAAATTATATGCACACCCAAATTTTAAAGTAATGGCGATTAAGTTAAAAACAATTTAAAAATGTACTTTAGAAATTCTGCAATGGTAATGTAGATCTGCCACACACATGCCAAGAAAATGATGATTAATCCCAAGTATTGAATAAAATTGAATATTGTAGAAAGCACCCATTTGCAGGTTTTTTTAAAATACTGAAATGGAAATGCTTTGTGGAAAGTTTCCATTCCCAGTGTTAGTAATATGTTGCAAGATAGACCAATCCACAGGCCCCAAACACCGCCAATGCCACTTAGGAGGTCATCAATCTACACATCATGGCAAATACATAGCATTTTTAAATACATGTTATTGACTTTAAAAAACTGTAGGGCTTATATAAATATATTAACCTTCAGCAATGGCTTTTTGTACTCAACTTTTGATAAATAACTTTTAGTAATTGAAATCACTGGGACTAATTTTGTTTCACTGTATAGAATAATAAGTTCTTATAATTAGCAGCTGTATATTATTAGTTTTAAATATGAACAGCTTTTTGTTACTCATTTGGATTGATGATTTCCAAAGGATATTCAGGATCCCACTTGCTTCTAAATGCTTTTTCTATCTAAAGTTAAAAAAATATTTGTTATTGTAATTTCACATAAATGGCTCAAGTGGTATTGCATTTTTATGTAGTTTTTTATATTTAAAGTTTACTAGAAATTATTGGTATTCAAAAGATCATGAATAACAATAAAAGTTATTTTCAATCTTTTAAGGTAAATTTTGAATGTTTAGGTGATAATTTGCTATTTTAATATCACCGGTGCTTCAATGTAGTTTTGCATTTTATTTATAAGTGGTATTGCAATACATGTTAACTTTAGTTTCATTTACATATGCTGACTGCTGGTTATTGTAAATGCTTGGAGTACTTAGGCAAGTTATTTCTATATTCCTAAATTTGTAAAAAAAAAAAATTGTTTTAGTTTAAAATTAAAGTTTATTTAATGCAATAAGCAACTTTAATTTGTGTGCTTAATTTATTTGTGCAAGAGTTCTATATGTGCTAATTTATCTTTGGGGCAATTACACCCAGGTCTCGTGCCCATCTGGGAAAATAGCATTTTGATACTTCAGTGTTCATTGTCACTAAACATAGCCAATGCCAACTACTTGTAGCAATTATAATAAAAGTTGATGTATCAATTAATAATTATGTTGAAATTATTTTGTTATTCCGTATTGGTTAAAATCACTTTGCTTCCACCTGTAAATTGCGCGGGCAAAATTGAGAATGTAAGTTTACCCATTAATCCATTAAATAAAGAAATTGAGAGAACTGTGAGAAGATAATAATTGCATAAACATAATACCGACTTTTTCAATGACTGTTACTGTCAAGTTTTGGGTTGTAAAATGATTTGGGCTAGCAATACAAAGTTTAACTTACAAGCAAGGAATTTTACAGTCACACTTGTTATCCAATATCTCCTGAGGTATTTCATAGCACCCTAATAATTAAGTTATACTGAATTGGGTTTTTGGCAACTATTTTCAATCTAACTTACCTTTTGAACATATGGGAGTTTGATTCACATTTTGGTGTACCAATGATGAATAAGGTATAAGGCATCCACAATAAGTCAAAGTTAAATTGTATAAACATCTGTCTAAGCAAGCCTTTTAAGATATAAAACATCTTAGTAAGACATGATGTTTTCTGTATTCTCTAATGTCACAATGTCTACAGGAACTAGGTAGTTCCTCTCATATGCAATCACACATGCAAAAGCGGTGGACGTACATTTTGCCCAAATAAAAAAAATATCCGAAGCACACAAAATATTCAATATTATGTTTATTTAATATACAGGGTCATTATAAAAGAGTAAGTCAGTTTCGTGACTCAATATTTTTTTAATTAAATGTAATATACAATTTTAATAAAAACACGTGTTTTCTGTATACGCTCAAGTTTTATTTGCTGTTTTATAAAAGTTTAATGTGGCCCCTCTCTGCCACTCAGGCAGCAAAAACCCAAAAGTTTAATTCTCCATAGACTTGCATCAGCATATACCGATCTATTAAGTTGATCACTGCTATTATTCGATTTTAAGTTTAATGAAGAGAGTGGGAAGTGGTAAAACATAAACGCAATCATTTACACATCCGCAAAAAAATCACACACAGTGAGGTCTGAGGAACTCGCATGAAAAGCACAAAAGTCCCTTTTTGACCAATGCATTGCTGGTACACTTTTTCATTTAAAAAATCAATAACATTTGATTTTTTTTAAAGTTTGCAAACAGCTGAATTTATGAAGGGAACGGTACAGCTAAAACTTTAATGTAACAACAGTTCTGAAAACTACAAAATTCCTGTTTCAAATATTCACTGTGAACAGCAATAAATTCGGTAGATCGCAATAGGCTGCAACGAATCTATGAAAAATTAAGTTTTCGCGTTTTTATGCCTAGACAGCAGAGTTGGCCACATTTAACTTTAATAAAACAGCAAATAAAACTTGAGCATATACAGAAAACATGTGTTTTTATTAAAATTGTAGATTACATTTAATTAAAAAAATATTGAGTCATGAAACCAACTTACTCTTTTATAATGACCCTGTATATATTTATGCTTAAAAACTTAAATATATACATTAAAATAAACATAAAAATGCAAAATTATGTAAATATATAAAATACATGCTTTTGGATATTTTTTTTTTTTGAGTGAAATGTCTGCCTCTTTGCAAAAGCAATTAGACTCACATTTCACAATGAAGGTTGTAAGCCCCACAATGCATTAATTTAATTGTTTAGGGAGTGCTGTAACGTAGCCAAAATTGAAACCAATATTATTTTGCCCAAAAAAAGAACCTAAGGATATTTTAGAAAGTTCAGCGTGGGTCATGATACATAATACGTTTAGAATATGTTTATAGTTGCCCATCTAAATAAAATTTAGAATTTTTGACCCTCGAAATTAGTGATATTAAGGAGACTGGTAAACAAAGCCAATATCATTTTTTGTGTGGTAATTACATTGCATTTCAGAAATTAGTGGGCATTAACATTTTTGATTTAGTTCTACTTTTAGTGAAAAATTATAAGATGATGCGGGATATTTATAAACGTTAGTCCAGCCAGTATAAGTCGGAGAAGCATCTACGCATGCGCTATTATAAGGCCACGTTTTCTCCTCATAATAAGTCTGTATACAAACAAATTTTAACGAAAGCCATCAAACAGTTAAAAACATAACAAATAAATAAAATAACCTTTTTAAAATATACTTTGTAAAATTGTTGCTCAACAGAAAGATGTTTCAAAACATTATTTGGTTGGAAAACAGGAAGTGTTCCTTTTTCATGAACAACCAATATGATTCTCGTTTGATCAAAAACAATTGTATAGTCATTATCATTAACTAATTAACTCGATAAATAACCGCAGTAAAATAATAATGAGAAAAATAATAAAACATTACCCATTGATTCCACAGTCATGCAATTGCCATGGTATAAATTATTAAACAGGCTTTTAAGAAAAATTTTTTCAAACCTGAAAAAAAATCATTAGTTAAAATCTTAATTTCAAAAAAAAAAAAAAAAAAACCCCAATTTAAAAAAATTTACTTAAAACCGGAGTCAGATTTATATCTATAAAATTCCTCAAACCCTTTTGTAATATTGTATCCAATATCATACCTATCTCTTTCGGTCAACAAAGAGAGACAAACGAGTGAGGGAGATGTCATATTGCAAGAAGAATTCAAACTTTTCATCTGATAGCATTTTATTATTTCACATTCAAGCGAAAAGTTCAAATAAATATACTTTAAGTAAAATGTTCCTAGTCTCTATAATATTATCATAATAATCATTATATATGTCCTCATCCGTATATTCCTTGTATTTTTTTGGATGAGCTATACACATTGTGACGTCATACGGATCAACTGTCACTTCATTAACCTCTGAAGTTGTCATGGTAATTCTAACAACGTGTAAACAAATATTAAATTTGGCATTTGTTAAATGTTTAATCCACAATGATGTATTGGCTTATATTTTTTAAAATATGTCCAAACATATCTGAAAGTTTTGAAACAGGAATAAATCAATTAAAGTTTAATGAAAATGCAATAATATTTTTATATTTACATTCAGCAACATATCCGATTTAATAATAAAAAACAATTTTTAGAATATGACCTCTACAACTGAGTCGGCACGTATTAATGCGTTCGAGGGAATTTGAGAAAATTTGCATTAATCCTATGGTAGATGCCGGCACGTGCCGAGATTCAGTCGACAGCTGCAGGCTGAAAGTCCGCAAAAGCTTTAGCCGTCAAAGTGAGCATAATTATTTACACGTGCCGACTCACTTGTAGAGGTCATATTCCAAAAATTGTTTTTTATTATAAAATCGGATATGTTGCTAAATATAAATACAAAAATATTATTGCATTTTCATTAAACTTTGACTGATTTATTCCTATTTCAAAACTTTCAGACTTGTTTGGACACACGATATTAGAATTAAAATGTTATTTCAGACACTTAAGTTATTTTAAATAAATAATTGTAATTATATAATATCAATGTTACTGGAAATATTGTTGTATGAGTTGTTGTGTCTGGTAGAGGGCCAAGAGTGAAGAGATGGAGAGGAAGAGGAACCACACGTGCTTCCTCCACCGCTCTTTCGACCCCTCCATCTGCTCCACCGCTGAAAGAGAGACACTCACTAAGGACACCATTTTGTTTCACAAAAAATGCGCAGAAATGTGTCTCCCTATATAGGGAAAATGTTTGAAGGTTACATTGATCACTAAAATCCATATAACAATGTTTGCTGAAATATGTACATTGTTTACTCTTCAAAATATATTCAATGTTTGTTTAAGAATTTCGTTTTAAAAGTTTTCCTAAGCATACATTTGTTTCCCCAAAAAAAATAAGTTTGCATAAGTTTGTTTTTAACTACCAAAAAATATTTTTGGTTGTCTAGGTTAAAAAATATATATCAACTTTTAAATCAATTTCAATAACACGTTCTTCATTTTCATTGGTAAGAGAAAAATTTCTCTTCATTTTCAACAGCAGTTTCTACTCTTCAGTCATTTAGAAATTTATAATATAAAATTATTAAAGTATCCGCGCATGCGTACTATTTGAATTCAGTTTCAAACGCGCACGCAAAAATAAATCAATAAATAGTGCGATGTTATTTTGTTTTTTTTTTTCTTCATGGAGTTTCAGCTGTAAAATATATCGATTACAAAAATCGATACAAATTTTTATCCGCACTAGTTGGAATTTAACGTAGAAGTGAATGCGAAGTAAGGCTTATGCAATAGTGCGCTTTTATTCCATCCACTACTTCACTTACTTTAATACAGCGCCAGATAGTAGGTGGACGATATAATGTCGGACCAGTTTGTTTTAACGTAGGAATAAAGGCGAATAAGCACTATTTTTTGCTGTACTTAACTTTTTATTGCTAGTCCATGCGTAAAAGAGATTACAACATTGTTTATCAACATGGGGGCGTACGTCCCATCAGCGGGGCATTTTGTTTGCTCAGGGGGGGCAATGGCTCAAAAATACTGTAATTAAAACATGTTTTCAGAATTCTTATTATTTTGCCCAAAAAATAAGCTAAATTTGTTATTTTTCAACAAAAAATAAGCTAAATTATTTTTTTTTTTTTTTAGCAAAAAATAGGCAAAATTTATTTTTCCAAATAAATGGGCTAAATTTATTTTTCCAAAAAAATGGGCTAAATTTTTTTTTCTTACCAAAAAATAGGGAAAATTTTTTTTTTTTTTAACAAAATAGGCTAAATGTTCTTTTTTTATGCCAAAAAAATAGGCTAAATTTTATTTTTTTTTCATCAAAAAATGGGCTAAATTTCTTTTTCCAAAAAAATGGGCTAAATTTTTTTTTCTTACCAAAAAATAGGGAAAATTTTTTTTATTTTTTTTAACAAAATAGGCTAAATTTTCTTTTTTCATGCCAAAAAATAGGCTAAATTTGATTTTTTATTTTTCATCAAAAAATGGGCTAAATTTCTTTTTCCAAAAAAATGGGCTAAATTTCTTTTTCCAAAAAAATGGGCTAAATTTTTTTTCCTCACCAAAAAATGCGCTAAATTTTTTTTTTCTTATTAAAAATTGGGCAAAATTTCTTTTTCCAACCAAATAGGCTAAACTTATTTTTTTTATGCCAAAACATTATCAGAATTTTTTATAGCTCAGGGTGGGACATGACACAAAAACGGTTGAAAAACACTGGATTACATAGTTAAGCCGACTTAACCGGAAATAAGAGGCTCTAAATCAGGCCTATTCTCCTCACAAAATTCCTCAAACAGATCATCAGTGATACCAATTTGTTTCTTGATTCCGGATGTAACATTACGCAACAGCTGCCGGAAGTCTCCCTCCACTTCCGGAGTAAGGGTAGTGAAACACTCTCTCAGCTGCTTTTCTTTGGCTTCCGGTATGCTGAAACCCTTAGCCTTCATCAACAAACAGTCCTTGATGACGTCGTACACGCACAGGAAGTCATTGGTTACGTTAGTAAGCTGCTCAAACTCTTCCAACT
>JAQGAY010002293.1:0-10933 GCA_034698085.1 Polydesmus angustus
GCGCCGCGATCATCTGATCCTGATGCAGTGCATCGTAGGAGCAAACTCTGAGAAAATTCAGAAAATTCTTCTCCGTGATAAAGAACTCACAGTCGCGAAAATGGGAGCCGCCGTCCGCGAATGGGAGATCAGCAAACAGTCAAAATTTTCAGACGCCCCTCCGGGAGTCACAATAAAGACTGAGCCGGTTCAAGCCATTGCCGCGAAAAGACGACCACTACCTTGAAGAAAGTTCAAAAAAAGTACGCCATCCGCTACGCAAGTACAGCCTACTGGTACATGTTTCAAATGTGGAGGTGCATGGCATCAAAAGGGTACCAGATGCCCAGCCTTCAACTCAACCTGCCACGCATGTTCCAAAGTAGGACATTATGCTTCAGTCTGCCGCAGCTGTAGTCAACAGAAGACGCCGTCCAACCAAGTTTCTGAGGTGTTGGAAAAAGTGAACAATATTACTTCAGTATTCACTTCTCCGAGCTATTGGCAACAATCGGACGACGACATCGTGTTTTCAGTTGGGTCTACTGGACAACGTACCGTGCACCTTAAGGTAAACGGTGTTCCGGAAGATTTCATCATCAATACGGGGACGTCACATTCAATCATTCCCAAGACATTTTTCAATCGACTGGACGGACCACCGCTTCAGAAATCAAACGCAGTACTATTCGGATACTGTGCCAACCATCCGCTACCATTAGCCGGGACAGTCGAAGCAACACTCGAGTTAGAGAGAGGGCTAGGGAAACGGACAACCAACCTCTACGTGATGGATGGGAACTGCCGACCATTACTTTGTGGAGACGACACTGAACATTTAGGCCTAATTTCATTCCCTAAAGTGAACGTCATCAAAGTCAAACAAAGCCAAACAGTCGCAGACGACGTCCGCAAGAAGTTTCCCGGAATGCAGACATTTCACCCAGAAATTTTTCATCCAAAAAAAAAATGGCTGCTGCCTTACGGAAGCTGCAATAGGCCATCTCAAACATGGCTACTTCTACATTATTTTGTTAAAGCGCTCCTTGCAAATGCTTTTGCGGAAAATGCGACAATCGCTTTATTTTGTGATCTATTTCTTTTTTGGCTTTATGCAATTTTTCCTTTCTGCAATTTTTTCTATACAAACGGAAATATCCATTTTACAGTACCACCTGCATGGAATGAAGGTAATCATTTATTTTCTCAAACAACTACCATTTATAGTGTAATAATGGTGCCATTTTAATAATATTTTAATCGTTTTAGATGTTTTGAAAACTTTGATTGATGTAGGTCTTGCCTAAACCCTACATTTTTAAATTTAAGGTAAGTGATGCTACATTTAATCTTTAAAATAAAATCTAAAACTACTCTTTTTTTTAAGATTAAAAAGTTTTTGCAAGTTCTCTAATGGAATTTTGGTCTTGGAAGTGCCTCTACAAAATAAATTTTTTAATCATTATTTTTAGTCATTTTACTGATACTATATGAGTGCTATCATAACTAACCCAAGCGAAAAGGCTGGCCGTCTTGATTTGGGAATTCTAGGTAAGTTTATTAAAACTTAAAAATAATCAATGATATTGTTTAAAATTTAATGCATGGTTTGTTTATAATAGATGTTGGAGTTGCACGAGATAATGTAAAAATAGGTCGTTCATCAAATCATCGATGAAGCACAACCTCATTAGGAACATCCAATGAAACGTGTCTTACGTGTATGCTCTTTTCTTATTTCCTCTCTATTTTGCGTTTTTCAGATATTTTATTTTTTGTTCTTACTTTCATTTCGTATTTTCGGATACAATCTCATTTATTTTCAGGAAATTTTCATGTTTTTTTGGTTACATTGATTTTGCCCTGCATTGTGACTGCACAGACAAGATCAGATAAGTCGATCGAAATTTTTTTTTTCAAAGCTACATGTACTATGATTCTTTATAATTCTTTATTCTTTTAGAAAAAACAACACATTTATTGGATAAAGATAATGCTTGGTGTTTATAATTTATCTTTACAAATTTGAATTTTATTCATTGTTATAAATAGCGTTTTAAAAAGATGATGAAAAGTGGAAGCATGTGGACGTATAACAAGAGCAATAAATCAAAATTTAAAAAATCGAAACCATGCTGTACTGTACTTATTTTCCAAACATAATTGAGTTACTGCAGTTTGTAAATCTTGGATAGTTAAAACTATCTGTGTGCTTATGATTTTTGCTTTAAGTTGTTAGAAATTGAACGGCAATAATTTCAAACATCTAATGTTTCAAAAAAGTAGGGAAAATATAAATAAGGTTAGTGAACAAGATTTTAAAATTTATTGATTTTTAAAAAAAAAACTACTGTACATTTTTTTATTATTATTATTTTAGAATGCTTTTATTGTTGGATCGAATTGACGTCAAGTGGAGACTTACTTCTTTTTGGGAATTTAAACTGAAAAACCATCAATAATTCAACTGATTTATTATAAAAGAGTTTGTTTTAGATGTTATCATTGGCATGGATTGGCAGAAAGGCTTTCGTCAATCCAAAAATATTCAAATTAGGATTTTCAAGTCAAGACTGGGATGTGATTGCATACATTCACGATGTTGACAAAATCATGAAACATTTTAGAAATATGAGAGCTATTTGTAAACAGGTAAATGAAACTAGACAATTATTTGTTTCATTCAAAAATGAAATTAAAAATTTGAGTATATAAAAATTCAAGTTAATATTTAAAATTTTTAAAGTTTTTATTAGAAGAACTGGAAAAAGATTTGGTGGTAGTTTTAGATTAAGCTACCAAGTTTTTTTTACAGTAAACACTCAAACATTGTTTAATGTAGCCTATATTGCAATAATTTTTTAAGAAGAAATTTTTTAATTTAGGTTTTAAATGACACTCCAAGTGCTTATAACTATGTGAAAAATATGAATCCAATTCATTTGAGAAAGGAATCTCCGCATTTTTGTCGAATTATGCTTTGAAAAGCCACTTGATAAAAGCGAGCAGTTTTTAAATTTTAAATGTTAACTTGGTGAGAATCTCAATTACGCTATGCAGGTAATAATAAATATAGTCACGGTATTGGTGAAGTTTCCAGCTCCTATTTGACCATATGTTTTTAATAGCTTATGACGCACTTATATTGATCGTAATACTGTACATAAATCTGAATGCCAAAAGCTTAAACTTGATAATAATATTGTTTCTTACGTTTGGTAAGTGATGAACTCTTAATTGGTTGCTACATGCTTTTAAGTCGCTATTACATTTAATGGAATTAAGTTTTAAAGTCTTTTTAATTTAATTTAGTCTGGCTGTGAATATTTTAATGTTTTAGTTAAATTTATATGGGATTTCAAATTAGGCCGCGAGCGTGCTCTAATTTTATGTTTTAAGGATGATAAACAATTTATATGTGTGTTATAATTACGAATTATTTATGTTTGTCTTGTTTAAAAATAGAAATACATTTGAGACTTTGGACAGAAACCCATCTTAAATAAATTATTTTGTTGTTCAAGGAATAGAATACATTTCCTTAATTTGGTACCAGTATTGTCAAAGCTTTTTAAAACTGGAGAGGTCATTTTGCGATTTACCTAAATTGATTTCTACAGGCAATTTTATTTGATATAATGTTAAGTTAAAGTTTGTAAATAAAAGTGCATTAGATATAAATTCATATAATGATAGCGCTCAATTAGGTCTACGTTTAGCCGATTTTAATAAAAACCTGATCAAAACAATCTTCAACACAATATCGACAGCTACTGAACCAGTGCTTGGAGTGTATAAGTTTTTAATAGGTCAAAAATATTATCTAATATACCTGCTAGTTATTTAATGGAATTACATTCGAAATATTCGTTTATAAGCAACTGCTTGAACTCTAATTCGGTTCTCATCCTCCACACAGCTCTGTTCAAGCAGCAATTTCATTTTTAAATTATCGTTGACGGAATATTGGCTGCCACCCAATACGAGAACCTCACTGGGTTTTTGGGGCTGATGACTGTTCCAGCTGCTGATCTCTTGCTTGATCTTACGCATCAAACTCTCCTTTTTAAATATATAAGGCATTCAAAATTTGAATTTGTTTCATAATAATAGTCTTACCATGTCATAGTGTGGTGGCAATGCAGATGCTAATTGCAATACAAATTTGACGAAAATCAGATAAACAAAACACAAGAATTTACAACAAAAATTACTTAAAAAATCACGTATAAATGAAAAAACTAACTTTTCTTCCTGTTGATTTAGTGGCGAGAATGCTATAGCCTTCTTGAAACGTCATCTGCGTAGTAATTCGTTTGAAATTGTGAGGTTTAACACCTCACAAACATTAATTAACTACAACTTCCAAAATTTTCACTTGACCGTAAAGATTCCTATATTAGAAACTGTTAGTAAGCCATGAAACTTCACAAATGTTTCGAGATTACCCGGCACTATTCCTCCAGCTCTTTTTACGATGAACCTTTGACTGCCATCAGCCAGAATTCTGAGCATGGCGATTGCGCTGTCAGCATAGTAAATCAAAATAAATCACTTCAGCCGTCGTTCCAATCGTCGAATCCAGAACTACAGGTCAACCTAAAATGCTCAAACTTAAAAAAGAAACAATCAAATTAAATTCATAATTTTTCAAACCTGGAGTTGTTGAATGAGAAACTTTACTTTATAAAGTATAAAATCTGGGTTCTATCAATTTGTACATTACAAAATTTTTGTATAATAACATCAAAATTATATAGCAATCTCAACTCACATAAATACGTTGTGCTTCACACTGTGTGCTGCTGAATTGCTTGAATCCAAAACACATTTACTATAATTTTCATCTAATGTCTTTGAGCTGGTATAAATCGTGAAACCTAAATTAAGAGATAACAGCATACAAAAAAAATCAAAATTACTTTTAAAACTGTTTAAAATAAAATAAACTTATCTGATCAGTCGTAGCCCAATCTTGAAATGCTGTATTCCACCATCTTGACAACATGCTACTGCCTACGTCATATACCGGTAGTGATCATGAAGGCCACACCCATTAAACACAACTAGGAATAATACAGGTGCTTAAAAATCTAAAATAGTCAATAATTTGAATTAATTAATTTATATTTATTGTATAAAATTAATAAAATTGAATTTACAATTATTTTATTATAAAAATTTAAAACTAACAGCTTTAGCTTTCACTCATTCATTGGTTACCATGACAACCGCAAACTCGAGCAAGACGTCAGCTAATTATTATTATTGCAAAAAACATTCATTAAATAAAAGTTAGTTTTTTAATTTAAAAAACATTTGTAAAATTTTTAATCAATTTATCATACAATTTAAATTTACGTTGAAAACGTTTACAATTTTTTACTCTTGTTAGCCATACATCGCATGGTGGCACTGGTGTCATGAATGGGATTTTACCATAGACGCGCATTGAGCAGCCAATTCAAATCTTAAGTTCAATTTAACTGGTTATTATTAAAAAAGTTTATTTATTAAATAATTAAATCCATGCTTTATTGAACTAAAATGTAAATGGTACAATAAAATTAAAATGTTATGGTCTATCTTTTAACTTCTAATATTGTTACAGTAATTTTCACGTTTGCAAAAGTTATTTCAGTTTTTGTTAAAAACGTCAATTTTTAAAATGCAGAAAAAATGACGTTTTCAAATCATTTCAGCACAATTATTGATAGATTCGGCATGAGCAGAGTTAATTAAACAATTTCTATGTATTTGGAACAAAAAATATGATAATTTAGATATTTTGATGTTTTTCATGCTTCAGGTGCTGTATTTCGCCATTGACTAATGCTGTACCTTAAACATGAAAAAAACCCAAAATACCAAAAAATAATATTTTCTTTGCCCGAATACATTAGAACTGCTTATTTAACATTGCTCTTGCAGAATTCAACAATACTTGTGCTGAAATTACTTAAAAACATTATTTTTTTGACATTTTAAAAATTTATGTTTGCAACAAAAAGGGAAATAACTTTTGCAATCGTGAAAATTACTGAAACAACATTAAGTATCAAAAGATAGATCATAAAATTTAGATTTTATTGTACTTCTAACATTTTAGTTCAATAAACTATGTATTTATTTATTAAAAGAATAAACATTCTTAATAACAAGGCCTTGAGTTGAACTGTGCGGTTTGAATTGACCATTACATGCAAGTCTACGGCAATATCGCATTCACGACACCAGTGCCACCATTCAATGTATGGCGAGGAAATGGTCGCGCATGCGCAGTTAGATTTTTATTTTCAAATAGAGAGCAAAAATGTTAGTTATTTATTGGCGCGTAATGTTGTGGAAATTGTTCGTGCATACGTTTATTTTTATATTTTCAGGATTGTGTTGCGATGACTGATCAGATAAGTAATATGGTATTATAAACATTTTAAAAAGTGATTTTGATTCTTTGTGCATGTTTTTATTGCTTAATTTAGGTTTCAAGAGGCTATCAAGGGGAAAACACTGCCATGAACATGGTGAGCAAAATTGCGATATTTTTTGTCTTTTTTAAGTTATAAAATCGTCGTTAAACTATTTTGATAGATTTATATGATTTTTTTCTTTACTTCTTTTGACGATAGCCGCAATTAAAATTTACATTTCGTAAATGGGGCTACATTTCAGAGATCACATAATTATTATTCTCAATATTACAGGTAAATGAAGGGTGTAAACCATTGAGTTTTTATTTGATTAAATATAAACATTAATGTGAATTTGCCTTTTATTTATTATAATTAAATCTCGTTTTTTATTTAGGAGCACCACACCATACCATGGATTAATCGTTGCTTAAACGTACACCCATACCTCGATATACGGCGCCTTGATACACGGCGTTTTGCTATAATGGCTTTTATTATTTACGACGCTGTTTTGATTTACGGCCCAAAATCCTCGATATACGGCCAAAAATTTGAGAAAAACTGCAAAAACTTATCGAAAAAGCACGTTTTTTCTGACTTTTTGCAGTGTTTTGATATACGGCGTTTTGCTTTACGGCCAACTTTTCAGGAACCGATCTAGGCCGTATATCAAGGTATGGGTGTAGTTGACTACTGTAATTGCAAGGATCCATAATTGTAGGAAGCCGATTTGTAAATATTATTTAGGCAAATTACTAATAAAATTAAATACAGCTATGACAAACAGTTTATTAAGTTATGCTAATGATTAGAAACGATCGTATTAAAGAAGGAACATTACAAATACAGTAATGTACAATACTGGATTTTGGAGCTAAGTCTATCGAGTCTGAAAGAACCTAATAATAATAAAATGTTTCTTATTATTAGAGGATCCGGGTTTGTGTCAATATTTAATTTGTTGTACAGTGTAATTACGATACCAATAATTAAATTTAAAATATTAATATAGGTCCAGCTGGCTAAGTTTGTTCTGAAAAGCTGATTCAAGAAGGATTTACTGGGAAGGTGTTCTCATTACTAAAAAATAAAATTCTCCACATTTGGTGAATGACTTAGATAGGTAAATAAAACAATATAATTATGTAAAGTGAATTACAGGTTATAAATTAACTTTGATTAATATAGGATATCAACAAGGAAATAAAGGTATCCCCTCATTGTCAAATGTATTAAGTGAAGTTTAGAAGCCTTGTAAGTTTAGTTTATAGTGAATAATAGAGTATGTGCGGTTAAGCGTTTCAACTCCTTTTTATGCTTATAGCTTATGCTTATGGCGTTCGAGTTTGGACCTTGGAACTTAATTTTGTACAAAATGAATGATAAAAATGAAGAAAATAATAATCTAAAGTCCAAAATCGAACGCCATAAGCAAAAAAAGGAGTTGAAAAGCTTAACCGCACATACTCTATTAACTTAACCTTCTTGTAGTTTATTGCTAATAAACAATACTCAAAATAAATTTAAGTTAAAGTAACTTAAGAGGTACATTTCATTTCTAAAGCCCATTTCATATTTTAATTTTATATTTGAGTAATGGTAAAAAAATTATACTGTTACACATTTCGCATAAATCTTTTCTCACTTTACAATATTTTTGTTTCGGCTCTAGAAAATGCTGAATAGTTAATCATTAAGCAATTTTCTAAGGTTTGTTATGCCATAAAATACAGTATAATAGCAGATAATTCAAAATGTAGCCTATTTACAAATTGCTCTATTTTCTAATACAGTACATTACTGTGTAATTGTAAACAAATTACCTTAATTAATTTCCGATAAAAAAAACTATCGGTATAGCGAAACAAAACAAGGTGAAAATGCAATTAATGTAAGGGAATTTATTTTCAGGGGGTCGGAAGGTTGTGTACTTGCTTTATGTGCTATAAACGGAGTTCACATAATTGAAAGATAAATAGTCAATAATCATATATTTAATTAATACAATACCGTTTATTACACGATGGGATGTTATTGTAATTGAAGATGAAGTTAAAGAATAAGATTACGATATTGTTAGGAAAGAAATGTTAAAAAGCTTACTCTAGGTAATTATTATTCATTAATTTCGTGATTTTGAATATGTAAACTAAGTCTTTTAACTAAGATGACTTAGATATTTGGAAACTGAATTGTTTCCCATTCCAAAGATATTCTCAAGAGGCAGTTTGGTTTCTGAAAAGAGTAGGACCTAGTCAAACGTAATAATTTATATAATATAATTATTAGATTTGAAAATAATTCGTACTAATTTTTTAATTATTTATTTATTTTTTGCCAGTTGTTGCTTAGCTTTTTTAAGGAGTGATCATTGGCTGGCGATTGTTGTTTTTTCCGATTTATTCTATGACTATTTAAAAAGAGATAATTTTAATAAAATAATTATTGTTGTTCAAAGCATGTTAAACATTATTTAAATGAATTTTTCGCAACGAGTACTGTTAGTAAGTAAATTAGAATTTATTTTTACCTTAAAGGAGAAACAAAATGTATGTTTATTTTACATCTGTTTACTATTTACCTGTTATTCATTTACAAAAATAAAATTCAAGGTCCCAACTCTGGCGCCATAAGCCAAAAAAAATGAGGAGAAAAGCTCAACCGCAAAAACACTACACGCTACAGTAGAGAGAAGGTATTATTCTAAATAATTATTTATCCTTATTGATTATATGAACAGAATACTAAGATTAACTATAAACAATATCGTTATAATGTAGAACATTGTATTAAAAAACAAAAACTAAATGGCAGAATGGAATTTAAAATTCAATATTTCATTTAAAAGTAATTTCCGTGAGTGCGGGTGTACTTATAAAGTACACTACATTTCAAAGCCGATGAGGGTGAAATCGTCGGTTTTGACAAAAGTTAAATTATTGCGGTGCAGTTTAAAGAATCAAATGAAACAATAAATAAAGCATCAAATAATTAATATTATTCAATGTTTGTTTTTTATGCGTAGGTCCAGTCAAAGAATTACTTTAAAATCTGATTGCCATTTGTTTGAGAGACAAAAGAACAGCACACCAAAATCATAATCATACCATTAATTTTAGCTATATTAAAGTATACAATTTATGAATTACAGTACCTCAAATATATAAGGCACTATTTAAGGCATAGTTTTATTGATTTAGATTTTCTGGTGATCGAGCCTCCCAATAGTGTGAATCCACGAATTCTTAGATTCCACGTAAACATAGATTTTCTTATAATCAATATAGGCTACAGCATTTTTGCGTTTTCAAGAGTATTTAAATTTACCATAATGTGAGTATCCGATAAATGTATTCCAATCCCAAAAACAACTTCATCAGTTTACATTTGCCAGTTCTCCATTCTCTGAAAAATAAACAAAAACTGCAAAAGAATCGTATTAATTTTTAAAATAGCTCAATTTAATTAACGACACTTATCTGATTTGGGGGTGAGCTTGGTTTTTCTCTTCATGATTTTTTAGCAAAGGCCTGGTGAGGTCAACAAAAACTGACATTTGAAAATGACCTATTCAATTTTAAAAACTGCAATTTTTCCTGCTCAGTAAGAAAAAGCCATTTCTTTCAACAGACTTTCATGCCACTATATTTAGTAATTATATTATAACCAGCAAACGCGACTTTTATAATTAAATTTTTATACCTTGAGTGGACCACACTTCATTTTAGATGATCACAATATTTCTAGCATCGTTTACTGTGATGTTTAAACGTTATCCCATGTTCAATAATTGTTTACTTGGAGTAATTGTTCACTTAGAATGAAGAACCTTTTGCAGCTGTCATTCCCAGCTGTACTTTTCCAGCTTAATCTAAAACTTCAATTTTATTCAAACAATAATTTATTAAATAAAATAAATTAAGGAATAATAATTATTTTTAAGTTCACTTACCACTTTCTTGATCTACAGCCAGGGAAAAGGCAAAATTGTCTTGGAATCGTAAAACACTATTTCAAACAAAACATAAAATTATCGCAAGCATACTTCCATTACAATAAAATGTTTTTATACATTTAACTTACATACCAACACCAATTCCACTTAAAACATAAAATCATTTTAATAATTTTTCATGATTAATTATTCCATCTCACATTTCTAGCTTTGATCGAAAAAAAACTTTTCCACATTATCAATCTTTCAAAATAAACGCATTGCGATCTAAAACGCAAACAATTTTAATAAGAGCGTCTCAACAATTTATCAAACTAATTATGGCCTATTGCGGCTTCCATACAAATGTCAGGGTGGAGACGGCAGCCATCTTTTGGATGAAAAATTTTTGGGTGAAATGTCTGTATTTCAAGTTTCCCAGACTATTCAAAGGACTCGGTAATCTCAAGGGAGTAGAGATAAAATGGAAGA
This sequence comes from Polydesmus angustus, assembly GCA_034698085.1. Taxonomy (NCBI): domain Eukaryota; kingdom Metazoa; phylum Arthropoda; class Diplopoda; order Polydesmida; family Polydesmidae; genus Polydesmus; species Polydesmus angustus. The sequence continues at coordinate 10,819 of JAQGAY010002293.1, forward strand.
TCAACCCGAAAATTCAACCGTCTGCTATTATGAATCGTAAGATACCTTTCCATTGGAGAAAAGGTATTGAAGACGAAATTGAAAGACTTTTGCACCTGAAAATCATCGAAAAGGT
>JAQGAY010002294.1:0-10933 GCA_034698085.1 Polydesmus angustus
ATCGGTCGATTTTTTCGGTATCATTTGGGTTCAGTCGCTTTGGGTTCTCTGATCATCGCGATTCTCAAATTCATACGAGTAATTTTTAATTACCTTGAAAAAAAGTAAAAAAATATGAATTTAATGCATAATTATTAATTATAATAAAAACTAAGTTGAATATTTTATTAGATTTTTAGCTCACGGCGAAACTTCGGTCTGCCGCGCTATCTCGTGTTGCATCAACTGCTGTTTGAAATGCTTCGAAAATTTCATCAAATATTTAAGTCGCAACGCTTACATCGAGATAGGTAGTAATTAGCGCACGCAAGAAAATATTAACTTTTAAGTTTAACGATTCTCTGGCATTTAATTTTTATGAAAGCAATATTCGGTTCATCGTTTTGCGAAGGAGCTAAACGAGCGTTTGAAATAATCGGCAACAACGCTTTACGAGTTGCTGCCATTAATTCAGTAGGCGATTTTGTTTTGTTTTTAAGCAAACTGGCTGTAATGATTACGGTAATTGTTTGCGGGATCGAAATGATTAAGGTAAACTAACAAAAGCCCTAAAACTCGTAACAATTTTACGAGTGTCGGTGGTTTTCAACTACTAATGATTTTTCTCCTCACCATTTTATTGTCCTCCCACGATCAATTGCAGATTAAACCTGAAGTTCAACACGTGTGGGTACCTATCGCCCTTTGTGCCTTATTTGCCCTTTTAATCTCGCACTGTTTTCTTACAGTTTACGAGGTAATTTCATCGGATTAACAACTTCTTTTTTTTTAAAAAAAATATTGATTCACTATCGACACTAATTCTCTCATTTTTCAAACAGATGTCAATTGACACAATTCTTGTTTGCTTTTGTGAAGACTGTGATTTAAACGACGGAACTGAAAGTCGACCTTATTTCATGAATTCAAGTTTGATGGTAAAGTAGATACAACAATAGTTTATCTAAGACTTTGTTTAATTAATACAAAAATTTAAAAAAAATTTAATGATAAACCACTTTAACATTGTGTTTTTCAATAATGTTCTTCATTACAATCTCAAAACAATGACGTGCGACAAGTGAAGAAATTAGAATTTAAAACTGCCTTAGTTTTCCAAATATGTTTTTGAAAACAATGCCCATATCATATAAATATTTCTTTTTAGTGAAATCGATAAAAACAATAATTAAAATCACACTTTAACCGTGGATTTTTACAGAAACGGTAATTAAAATGGCATAGCTTCGCAGTCAGTATTATTGCCATGCATAATACATTATGAACTGTGAACAGTGCAGCAGTTGTAGTTACACAAAAAAATCTTAAGAGTGGTACCAAAACAAAATAACAATTTATTTTGCCACAAAAATTTATTATAAACTAACCTTCCTTAGAATATTGAAAATAGTTTCCAATTCTATACCCTAGCTCATTAATAACTATTACTGTATTGAACTTACTGCCCAAAAATATTTCGGCTGTTTTTACAGTTTTTTCCATGCCGACCGTAAGCGGTAAGCCATTTTTCTGGTGCATAGTTGTGCGGCTATGGAAGCTCTAGCATATCTGAATAAACACAATTTAAATTTTTTTTTCTCCTACCCCACCCTCGCTCCTTCTCGCTGACAAATTATCGTTAGATAAGAGTTCTTTTAAATGGATATAATAATTATAATCCCAGAAAGTCAGGGATGCTTCAGCCTTCAACAACCCGAGATAATAATTATGCTGCTAGATAATTTATACATGTACAATACCGGTAGCCTCGTGGCGATACAGTCAGCATGGAAAAGACAACTATTCTGAAACATTAATAATTTATTATGAAATTAAATTCTGTATTGTATTAGAAATATCGCTATGAATGAGGATTGATTCTGAAAATATAGAATATTTTCCTGATCTTTTAACAAAATTCAGGAGTGGTTGGCACCGATAACTGGGCATTCTCGCTTTTGCACGTCATTGTTTCAAAACTAGAAATAGTTGTTAAAATTTTAATTAAATTAATACAATGCAACTTTATTTCTAAAATTTCTATAGGAATTCGTAAACAATTCGAGGAAACAACTTGCCTTGGTATCTAAAGACAAAAATAAAGTACAACCCGCTCCAACTACAGCCGTACCTACTCAACATATCTAAACAATAATTATTACCGGAGAGCTATGCATATAACAATGCATTAATAATACTTATCCAACTGTGAATATGATCAAGGAAGTTACTACAGTATTGAATACTCAATTATATCTCCTTGAAACCAACCGTGTTTTAACTTTTAACATTGTGTTCAATTTGTGCTGTGAAGTGATTTGTACCAGTATAGTACAGTACGTAAATATTAATTACATTTTAACGAAAAATAATTAATAATATACTGCTTTTGTCAATGAAAATATACACATTGTAAATCTCCAAATCAAACAAAAATATATTATAATAAAAAGCAATGCAAACTACATAAAAAGTTAGTAATTATTACCTCGTGTTTTTTTTTTTCTATCGTCCAGTATGGCGACGGTGATGGCGCCAATTTCCCCAAACTTCTGTTGTGTCTTTCGTTTGACGAGTCAATCACTGTACTTTTAAGTAGAATTTTTCGAGATTTTGCACCAATTTCGCGATTAAAAACTTTTTACTGGACTTTTAGCTAATTAGTTATTACACCGCGCGATCAGACACAAAAAAAAAGTTTTTATAAACTACCGGTTTCCATTGCCAAATCACACGACACACACAACAAACATTCAACCTGTCTATTTATAGGCTGCTACAACGGCGCATGCGCAGTAGGAATGAAGTCAAATCGCTTGTTGTCAATGGAAGCGTGTGTTGGGAGTGAATGATCTCCTTCTGGATTTTTGTTTCGAAATTCGTCAAACTTCAGAGCAAATTTGAGTTAAGTACCCTATCTATTCGTTTTAATTTAACGATAAAATGGCAGATGCGGCAGATAGACTTATCGAAGCGTTGGATCAAATTGAAAAACGAGTGGAACTTTTAAGGCAAGAAGCGAGTGGCCTTGAGAAGGAAAAGAGCTGTCTCATTGAGTTGCTAGAAACTATTCACAGCAATAAAGATTTAGGAAATGTCAGCGAAAGTAAGAAATTATTTATCTCGATAATAAATGACGTAAGTGCTAGTAAAAGTTGCAATTACGAAATCTTTTCTTATGTTATTATAGGTGAGCGAGAAGAGATTCAAGTCATCGCTGAAAGGTTAATGAATAGATGTTTAACTGTTGAAGTCCAAGTACTTACTCCGAGAAATCCGAGACAGCTGGAAGCTCTATCAAGAGTCGAAAAATATATAGATGAAATGGTTTGTAAAGTTAGAACTGACGCGACTTCTTCCAGAAATTTCTGTGAGTCGTTTCTCAACGCCTGTCTTCCTGATCCAATGGGATCTGTCAACTTGAAATTTCAGAGTGCGATCATCGAATGTGCAGCTGATGATCAGAAGAGAATTCGAAAACGATTAGAAAGTCTTTTGAGGACCATACAGCATACTCAAGCTATTGATGTGGACTAATTCGATGCGTCATAATAACGTTTTGGAAAATGTTTTTGATTGTTTTTTTTTAGATTTGATATATCAGTTTGCTATACGTGTTTATACCATTGGCAGCTATTTTATTTTCATGAAAACTGGTTGTTTACATTATATTATATATATATTTTATTGAAAATTCGATATATTTGGGTTTAATATAATTATAAGAGAATTAGGTGGTGGCTGTGGTAATAATTAAGGTATATTTTGGTAATCTTTTATTTCGAGCTTAACGGTTTAATGAGAAATTTTAGAAGATGTTTTGCAACGTGGCTTATACATAGCAAATTGTTGTTTTAATTGTTTTTAAATTTTATTTACGGTAATGTAATTTTGGCGTAAACCGTCCATTCGGTAATGATTTTATTCTAATCGCCTTGTTAACATTCAAGTGCTGTTGTTTTTTTTATTATTTTCACATTTTATTTTATTGTTTCATACTTAAAGTACAGTAGATATTTTTTTCTAGTCATTACGAAAATAATTCTATTCTAATACTGTAGATCAAATGATGCAAGATTTTATTCAATATATTTTACAAACCTACTCTAGTTGATGGCTAATTTCGATAGATCGAATCTCAAAAGATACATTAATCAGTAATAATTATTGTCATTATTTGCAAGTTAATTCTACAAAATGATTTTATTCCAAATATTTACATGACCTTAATTTTTTATATACAACACTGTATAAATATTGTAGATCTATAAATATTTCTTTACAAGATGTTTTAGTTGCAAAAGAGATTTTATTTTACGATTAATAATTATTTGTTGATCGGTTATTGTTATTTGTTTTGTATTTGAACCTGTATACAATAAATACTCTGTAATAAAGGTTGCAAACACAATATCAACACTTTTCACTTTCATTTAAAAATTAAGAATTTCGCTATTTTATTAAAATGAGTAGTCAAAACGTCGTCGTTTTTATCCAAATTTCAATTATTTACATCATTATAATGAACATAGCTGCAGCGTAATTATATTGTAAAAATTATATTTAATAAATTCATAGGAAATTAACATTTTGCTTTTAGTATTAAAATTGACCAGGCATCCAATTCATATTAATATTTTGATGACCGGTAACAAACTAATTGCACTTTTGAAGTATTTCTGAGCAGTAATAAAGGCTCGTGCCAATAAGCGCACTTAACTCTTACTGAAACAATGTTCAGTTTGCTATATTAGTGTTGCTTACTGTAACTAATAAGCATTTTTATCTTCATTATCTCGTAATTTTACGTGTCGTCGTGACATCATTAAAAGCTCTATCACATATTCGCACTCGGGATTTAAATTCACAAATATTGAAGTGAGAAAAATATTACGAAAACCTTGTAAAATTTATATAAAATAAAAAAATAATAATAAAATGATAAAAGATCAAAGATTGTCATAGTAATGAACACGTCTTAAAAATGATTTTTTTATTGTGACTTCTGTTTTTGCTGGATCTTAGAGTTATCGTTCCTCCACTTAGTCGTTTATTCTTTTTTTTGCTATTATTTCTATTGGAACTAATTGGCGTTGAAAACATGTCTAGAAATCAATAGAAGAAAAAAATCAATTAATTACAATTGTTATTAACAGTTTAATAAAACACTTCAAAAATTATACTTGGAGCGACGGTTTTCTGTTCGTATCCGTTGTTGTCTAAGTAGCTGTTAACTTGAGCCAAATATTTTTCACATAAATATTTAAATACTAATAAGAACAACCCAGATTATCAGCGAGACGGAACAGTAAAATTACATGAATTAAGTGACTCACCTTCATTAACATTGAGGTCCTCCTTGACAGAAGTTCGATAAAACCTTAACCTCATTCTTTTGGCCAAACTTTCGGCTTCCTCACTAAAACAAATAAAAAATTTTATTAAATTTCGCGGGAAAATTAAATAAATAATATATTCCATTGATATTTACGGTGTTACGGTGGCTTGATCTATTAAATCAATTTTATTCTGTACAAGAACCATAGGAATTTCTCCACATTCATCTTCAACCTGGTAAATAAATAAGTGACATTGTTAATAATTATACTAAACGATTTCTCCAAACGCATGAAAGCGTTCTTACTTTTTTCTTCCAAGATTCAATTGCTAGAAAGGAAGCTCTATCAACCGTTGAAAATGAAAGAACACAGGCTTGCGCTCCTAAATTCGAAAGAAAATAAAATACAATAATTTTCGACTATTCTCCCCTTTCCCTGCCAATTTCATTTCGACTGAATATTTTACCTCGATAATAGGCTTTTGTAATAGCGTCAAATTCCTCCTGCCCGGCTGTATCCCATAACATTAGCCGCACCTCTTCGCCGTTTAATCTGCGGGAGAGAATAAAAAAAATTAGGATTACTTGTCAGCAGTATAATCTTTCATTAATTACTCGATTTGTCTTTCTAAGAAATCCACTCCGATGGTCTTTTTGTAGTCTTTGGTAAAAACGCCTCTGCAATATCTCTGTATCATACTGGATTTGCCAACGGCTCCATTACCCACTATCACAACCTGATAATGAAGAAATCATGGCATAAAAACAGCTTATAATATCCGACCAACAGTTAATTACTCGACGTTTACTCACTTTGATAGCGGTTTCGATTTCCTCTTCTCTCATATCTCCAAATGAGCTATATGGATAATCCAGGGTGCCGTTCTTCACTTAATTTGCTGCGGATAAATCTCTTCTCAACAAAAGCACTTGTTACAGCATTCTGCGACTTCCAATCGGTGTGCAATTGTCCATTTACTTCCTTCAAAGTTCGTCAAAATCTAAAAACATTACAGAAATTTCTTATTAGAAAATTATTTTTGGTGATTTATTAACTCCGGCTTTCCTTATAAATCAGACTGGCTGCGAGTTAACCTTTCCTGCCAACAAAGTCAGCAACATAATTGATAACTTTATGACAACAACAAAAAAAAAGAGTTCTGAGAAAATGAGTGTCAATCGATAAATGGCACAATGCTGCGACACGAATTGTGGCTCCATGAAAAAAAATCCCTTAACCCAAAGTGCGTGTACAGATTATAGCTGAAATTTGTGGTTGTCATCAATAAACTTTATGAATGACACAATCTCATGTTGATCGGTCATCCAACATGACAAGCATAACAGTCTATCATTTTCTTAGTCAGTCTATATGGCTTCTAAACCTCTCGATTAATCAATTTCAATCAATCGATGACCTGCTCATTAACGTTACTTTTTTCTATCGTTCTGATCAGTAAAAGTTTTGATCCACCAAATTACCGTTGACACATCGAAGTTATATGCGTTAAAGGTTTTTTTTATAGGTAAGCTTACTGTAGATCTAAAATCGGTTTTCACATTTGATTATGTGTTTGTGGTTTACTGTTATTAGCTTAATAATTAAATATATTTAATTAGCTGCAAAAAATTCATTATTTATTAATGATTGAATTTTCTGGAAAATAATGAAACATTAAAAAAACACAACCAATTCCGCGAAATGTTACTTTCTTGTTTATTATATAAGCACTATGACAAAATATTCTAACGTGGGTAATCTAATACTCCGTAACTGTTAGTATTTTTTTGTATCGTTTTTTTAGATACCGGTACCTCTTTTTTTAATTTTATAAAAAAAATATTTTAACATTTTTGATCTATAACAGTACAACGTTAATCAAATACTGCATATTTAAAAATTCTAGCTAATATTTTAAACAATCTTAAAAGTCATAAAATTAACTTGCATATAACAATTTTTGTTACAACTTACCAACAACAGCAACAACAATAACTGATTTTATATATTTTTCCCATTATTATTATTGCCTATTGTAATATTGATCAAGATGAAAAGCTATTAACATACACGCGTTAAAAAATCGTTAATGTTTAATCGCTTGGGGAAAACTTGCTAATTAAAAAAACTAACCTCATCAATCACGTTTTACAACCCCAAAATAATTCTTTTTTTTAGGAAATACGTGTTACTCCCTTCTAATAAATAAAAAGTCAACAACATTTTAGAAGAAAATATATATATTTACGAGCGGGGGAAAAAATAAATGAAAAATAAATATATCAAAAATAAATTTTTAATCGTTTAAAAATCATCATGAATATCAAATCAAGTGAAATACTCGTCAAAATGTGCACGGATATAATGATTGTGGAGCGTTTGGATTTCTATTTGAGTGCACGTGAAAGGGATGTGGTAAAAGACACGTAACTCTTCTGGTTAACCACTAACAAGAGCGTTTTTTTAAAATACTGTAGTTCATTTTCCATCATCGCCAGGAAAATCCTTAAAAAATTATTTTAGATAATATTACCGTAATGAAAAAAAAATATAGATTATATTTTCCTCAATTATTTCTCATTAAAAAAAAAAGTTGAAGTAGGCGGGTATACATTGGGTTTTTTTTTACTTTTGCGCCCACAATTACCATATATGTACATAGAAATTTAGCAACCACCTTAAAAAATTCAATTATTAATATCTTAAATCATTTTTCTTTTTGTTTATTAAAGTATTTAAGTGTAACAACAATCCCATTTCTTAGACTGCTTTGAGTAATTACTATGTTCCAAACATTTTTATTACAATTTCTCATTGAAAATAATAATAAAAAAATTGACCAACATTAATCATCAGAAAGTAAACAATTTGATACGACTTGCTCCTCGAAAAATAATTGTTTTGCCATAGTTACGCACCAAACACACCGCTACAGAGTGAGTAAAAAGTTTAAATACGGTAACGGCAGCCTACATAAAAAATAAAATAACTTTGAAAATACAATCATCAAAAAGTAAATCTAAAGAGTTTTTTTTAAAAAAAAAAAACAAAAAAAAAGGCGTTATATTTTTAAAGTTAGGAAAACTTTTCTTTTTCTTAGAAGTTTTAACTGGATTGAAACCCTCTCACTTAAATTCCATACTCATAATTCAAGCGATCTTATAAATTATTAAAACGATTCTGTGAAAAATGTCTCATGCAAACTTTTCCTAAATTTTATAATGCTAAAAAATATGAAAAAAATCAATAAAATTATTATAAATAACCACGAACGACGAATACATTATTATAAAATGTTAATAAATTAACATTTTGACTGAATGATTATAACCATACAAAAATTGTAATCCAAACATTTTTGCATGTTATTAAACTCTATCATTAACAAATTCGGAAAAATTACTTATGCTAAAAAAAACTCACAGCTTGAAAATTAAAAAAAAAATAATTAAAAATTGTAATGTATTCTAATGTAAAAATGTAGACTTTCAATTTTACGGGAAGTTGGGAGATTATTTTATTTAAATAATTCGCAAAATAAATCATAAAAATAAACATAACTATGAAGATAAAATATATACGGCGTTTAATTTTAAAAGTGACCATGTAAAAGTAATAAATATAAAGCTCATTTCATCACAATTAAAATGTGTTCAACGATCCAAATACTGTACGTTATAATATTATGCACTAAAAAGCATTTCTTTACATACATTGACATGTACAACGCATAAAATAAGAAAAAAATTAAGGATTTTGACTTTATGGCAATTTCAAATTATATTCTTTCCAAATTCAAATCTTAAACAAAATAAATTTTTACTTACCCCATGCAAATAATCCGAATCATTTTATAAAAAGGTTGATACCCGTAATAGTTATTTTATAATGATAGGTAATTATTTGCCAGAATAGTTTCATTTGAACGGTTTAACAACACGAAAAATCTTTTAAAAAAATCTGAGTATGAATAAAAAGCACAACAACCAAAAATTTCTTATCTTGAGTAAACAACCCAAACATTTTCATACATCAAAAACTCCTCGATTACTTTTAATTTAAGATACTGTAGTCTGACTCCAGCTTAGACGCCATTTCACTACCTTCCTTCCAAATATGTTCAGGTCATTTTTTTTTTCTTTTCTTTTTTTTTAAAAAAAAAATAAAAAATAACCTGACCACATTTGAAACCAAGCGTCTCGACTACTATTATTCTACTAACAATAAAAACAAAAAAATCTACCTTCACTTTCTTAAAAGGTTACTATTAATATAGTGTTTGGAGCAAATATGAAGCTCAGTTGTATTGTTGAGTTGAGTAAAACGCTTGGTCGGTTAAGCGTACAATTCACGCTTTTTTTGTCTTCACCCTAACACAAAAATTGTTAGTTGTAATAGAAGTTGTTTTCGAACACCGGTGATGACACTACCGCGGATGTAAATAACAACAATAATAATAATTAAAAAAAACTATTGAAGAAAATTGTGCACAAAACTCCGAAACGCGACTTTTGCGATTGAAATCAAAATTATTTATTTACTTTAATTTCGAGCTGCTTAAGGCTCAACTTCATCAGCGTTGATTGACAAATCCTTCTGTTTCAGGAACTAAAGTTATACGGAGTATATTATAATATAAATACAAAAAAAAAATGTGAAACAAGTTTTATATTTCCTCTCTCTGCCCCCCCCCCCCTCCCCTCAAAAAAAAAATTCATTAATTATTTCACCGTTATCTGCTATTGCCGTCAAGCTTACTGCTATAATTTAAATGATAATTGACACTATTAACTAAAAAGTTTACCGTTTTCTTAATTAAATCAATATTTCCGAAAACAAGTTTCAAAGAGTTTTGCAATTTAAATGTGAACTCTGTTGTATGTATCTGTGCTTTGTTACACAAACAAACATGCGAATTCGGAATTAAATAGATGTAAATTATATAATTTAGAAGGCGGCGATAAGTAATCATTAGCATACTTGTATCGTTACTTGGAATTTACTAAACAAGAGGACAATTGATGCAAATGTTATTTTCAGAATTACTCATTTATAATTAATAAGCTAAAAAAAATTATAATCTCTGCTGTTTCTATCCTTATCAGCTAATCGCTCTTATGAATATAATTAGGGGAGAAAAAAAATACGGTACCGTAATATAAAAAAGATACTTTCATCATAATATACTCGTAGAACAGAATTATCCTGCTAGTAACAAAATGTCCCTTTACACAGCATAATTATTGTCATTGTACAGGGTACGAGTAGGCCTAATATAAGCTTACAGCCTATAAAAAAATATTATTAGAGAGTTTGCAGTTAAGTATTTTTCTCGTTCTTATACTTAACTCCCCTTCTTATGATGTAAGAATTTTTATTTTTATTAATTTGGAAAATATAAAATTGGAAAATAATTATTCCTAAAGCTGCAAAGACGTCATAAGTAAAAACGTTTATTAAAAATACAAACACAATTTTCATGTACTGTGCGTTATTTATAATGACGTCATAAGCATAAGAAGACCAGGCAAAAATGCTTAACCGGAAACTCACTAAAATTAAACATTTTGGCAATTCATGGCAAATTACAAAACGCTCGTTAAAAATCCTAGTTA
>JAQGAY010002295.1:0-10928 GCA_034698085.1 Polydesmus angustus
ATTTAACTGTTTGAAATTCTTTCATCTAAAAACTTGAATTACCAATTGTTAAGAGTCAAGCACCTTTTTTTTTTCTTCTTATTCCAGAAAAAAATATAAAAAAACTGGCGTTTTATGTAGACTACATTTTATAGAGTCCACACTTTTTGTCTTCTCGGTAATATCTTCCAATAAATTTGCACTCGAATATACTGTAGTTACTACCACAGGAAAGTTCATTATAGTTCGCGAAAACTTGACGCGCTTGATAACAATATCGTTCCGGTTCTAAAAATAAAGATAAATGATGTTCATTAGATACTATTAATATATACTGTAATTGTAATACTACTTAAAAACTGCATAATTTACATCAGTACAATGTAAAATTATAATTCGTTCTGCATTTTGCCTACCGTATAGAGCTTGCAGATTCAAAAAATCAAATGATTAGTAAATTATCTTGTTTTATACTTTACTATTGTATTTAAATATGCAGTATAATAAATACTATTAATTATCATTCTTGATTGTTTAAAATAAAGTTAAATATTCACAAACCTTTTCGTAATAAGTATTAAGTAAGCAACACAATTCCAACACCAACATAATTATTTTCTGCGCGGTAATATAAAAGAGTGCGCATTCAGTAAAAGTCTAAATGGAAGAGCGCTTTTTATTATATGCGTGCTTTCATGTAATAAATCAAATGTAAAAGCGGGAACTTCAAATGTAAGCCGATAGTAATTATGCAGGGCAGCTTAAAACTATTTAACCTCAATTTTTTATTATGAATTATTTCTGAAGTGTACGACATATTTTACTTAGTCGTCATTAATTAATAGACGTACAAATAATAGTAATAATAAGTAGGCCTACAAGTACAGTAGTCGTTTTACAAAAGCATAGGCTACTGGTAGTACGAGTATAAAATCAAAATTTATGCTAATACTCGGAGTACGAGTATTTATTTAATTTTTTCTAAAAGTTACAACTTTAATTATTTTTATATTTTTAAGAAATTAAATATAATTTTCAAAACTTTTAATTACAGAATTAACGCATTGTCAAATACATTTTGTTTTTCAACTTTTTGCAATTCAAGCAAGATTAGGCTATTATCTAAAAATCGCACAATGTTGAGGTAGAGGACAGTTGGAGTATGCGTCAAAAATATTTGCTGCGTTTGAAACGCCCGAAACTAAATTAAGAGCCTGTGTTTCCTCAGCAAAATACGATGAATCAGTGGCCATGCAAAGAAAATCTAATAATATTGATTACCGGTAATTAAACATTTTAAACGTAAGTAAAAAACAATTAATTCAAAAACCATACCTTCAAAACTAGCTCCATCCGCAGTGCAAACAAATATGCAAAAGTAACCACCGTCGGCTGTCAATTGAAATTTTAAGAAACGCCAGGTTTGTGCTAATCCTAAGTTTATACAACATTAACACCGCAATTCAAAATGTTAAATAAATCAAATTTCAACTTTTCGAACCACTTACCATCACTGCAGATTAGAGAGTCTGCACTTGTCTTAGCAGCTGAAAGTGTAAATTGGTAAACAACGGCTTGGCTACTAAATTATACAGGTATTTTTTTTAAAAAAATTAATAATTTATCATGTGTTAAAAAAAAAAAAATTTAGTTTGAAGTTATTTTACTCTTTAACTACAACAGCGGTTCCATCATAACCGGAAGTTCCTCTGGCTGGCTTCGAAAACACTTGTTCGGTACAATTAAACAGCACGCCTAAGGCGTAGTGGTCCACGTAGGGACTATTATCAAATAGCAACTATAAAACCGCAAAATCAAAATTGCGTTTAAAAAGAAAAAGCAAAATTTATTAACTGTAATTAACAATTATTATACCTGAAGATCTGCTGTTTCCAACGGAAGAGCATCGCATCTGTCTTGAGCCCAATTTGGCTTGACAAATATGGAAACGATCAACAAAAATAAAATTCCAAAAACTTTCATTGTAATATTGAATTCAGAGCAATCAAAAAAATTGTTATTGCAACGGAAAAGTGGCAACTTATTAATACATTTTTCCTTGTTTGATTACATTTACTTATAGGATAAAATTTAGGTGAAAATAATTATCTACTGATATACTTCTATCTGCCGTCTAGCTTATAATGAAAACGTGAGAGGAAGACCGGACCAATTGACAATAATAATATTTTCAGTGCATTTTTTTAAATAAAAAATAAAAATGAAAAAAATGTGTAGCAAAAATTGATTTATTTGCCTAGTTTTCTTTTTTTTTTTTTTTATGAGTTAATTTGGTTCAAGATTGGGTGGCATTTTGTATTCCCTTGAAATCCGAGTTTGATCAGTCAGGATGAGTCAGAAAATGCATATGAACCGCAGCTTTTGATTTTAAGAAAATTCATTCTGCATTTAAATTATTAAATTGTTATCTAAGCGTTCCACCTAAATACAGTACATGTATCGTAGTTAATTTGTAATTTAACAAAATAATTAATAGAAATTTAATAATGAAATGTAGAACGAGATGTACGTAACTAATGGAATAGTCGGAAACATCGCGTCAATCAAGATTTTCCATACTGCACATGACAAAACCGACCAAAACTTTTATTATAAATGAAAATATTTTTTTTTAAATTGTTAATTAGCGCAATTACAATGATAAACTCAGTATAATATCGTACTCATTCAATTTTACTTTAGTGGTCTAAATTAATGTTGTAAATTGACGAAGGCCTGTGTGTTTATCAAAGCCCCCCAAAAAAAACTAGATTATCGATCGAATATCAAGTGGCAAATAAGAATTATTATTAAAAATATTATCAGCTGGAATTCTCAATAATACCCAAATCCTAAATCAAGTCTACAAACAAAATTTAATTGAAAACTTTCCATTAGATTAATTTAACACCTACCGTACGTTTAAAGATACTGTAGTACAAAAATTGAATATAAATAATTAATTTACGTGACAATTTATAATTTCATTGCAACGCACGTACTGCATGGACTCTCGTGCAGTTGTAAGATATTTGGTGTGCTCGCGGAAGATGAACGTGACCGGAAAAAAAAATCTGCGATCATTTTGGCCAAGTTTAGGTCATAAACAATAAATTCATAATTTAAAAATTTCAATTTTGCGTCACTTTATAAACCTAAGCCTTAAATTTTGTACTAATTAATAAAAACCACTTTGCATTGATTAAAATTTGCATCCTATAATTCAGTGAGAAAATAAGTTATTGCTTACAGCCATTCAAGTGACATTCCAATCTGTTTTTTCTTGAAAGTATATTATTTCCTGGAAACGAGGCCAATAGGACCGACGGTCATTTTGTTTGCTTTAAAATAAATAAATCTTACCATAAAACCTTACGTAAAACCATAAATGTAATAAATATAAAAAATACTTAATAACCTTTTCGCCTGGTCCAATGCAAATAATTCAAAATATTCAACTTTAACAATAAAAATTAGGTACCAGTATAAACTTTTTAACGCTTTTAAGGATATTCTCCAATTAATTTATATAAATTCTTTTCATGCGAGATTAGCTTACGTAGTCAATGACCTTGGTGAAGTCAGGTGAACTGTAGCTATAATAATATTATTATTGACCAAACTTTAAAAACAAACCAAAAAGTACCAGGTCTAATTAATTACCGCAAGAAATACTAAAATTACTAGCAATTTCAAAAGTAAATATACGGTATACCGGTATAGATTAGCATAAAATGTTTTTGAATTATTTTTAATTTTTAAAATGTTTAAAATGTATTTGAGCGAATTAAAATAAAGGTTTTTTTACCCGAATAAAACTTTTACAAAAATGTTTCATACGAAACGATGAGAAATAAGCCCATAAAATACATAAAAATCAAGACATTTTTTTCCATTCATTATTAGTGGACGATTAGAGAGGTCCTTGATGTCGTCACCACTGAGTATGGTTCCCCACGGTCATAACCCTTATGCCATCGTTTCGCTGCAACTCGCTTTACTTTAAAAAAAAAAAAAAAAAAAAAACCAAACGTCAAAAATATACAATAAAATAAAATTTTAAAATTTCACCTACCTCTATCCTTACGTCTACCATTACTTAGCGTTGTCGCTTGGTTTATTTTAGTCGCGCACCAAACGATAAGCCACACCAATGCAAAGAAAACGCTCCCAACGATTACTGCAAAAAGGCTCTCAGAATTCCCGGAAGTAGAGTGACCATCGTCAGAGTCGAGAGAACTAACTGCTGAAATCTGGCGCCGCTTATTACGTGGTTTCTCTTCGTATACAGGTAGAAACTCAAAGCTAAGCCGCCGAGGATAAAAAATGTGAGAGTCTCCTGGCTTCTCAAGAGACAATTGGTTGAAAATCGGTGGAGCATCGCACGGTTCACTAACTTCTTGGATGACATAGAGCGAAGAATAAGCGTCAACAGGCGGAGAACAAGGAACACTAATGGAATTCACGATAGACGCAAGCTCATCAGCTTGAGGAGGAATGACGTCCGGAACAGGATGAATAGCCAGATTACCATTGTCTTGAGACCGATTGCTAGCTCGAGTCTCATCGTCTGGAAGAGGGACATCTGGAACAGGACTGGTGTTCCGATTTTCATAGTCCGGTAGAGGAGGGTCACCTGGAACAGGAGTGATGGCGTCATTTTCATCGTCTTGAGGAGGAGGGTCATCTGGAACAGGACTGGTGTTCCGATTTTCATAGTCCGGTAGAGGAGGGTCACCTGGAACAGGAGTGATGGCGTCATTTGCATCGTCTTGAGGAGGAGGGTCATCTGGAACAGGACTAGTGTTCCGATTTTCATCGTTTAAAAGATTAGGGTCATCTGGAACAGGAAAGATGGTCGGATTTTCATTGTTTAGAAAAGTAGAGTCATCTGAACCAGGTCTGGCGGTCAGATTGTCGTCATCGTCTGGAAAAAGTAGGGCTTCTGAATCAGGAGTAACGCTCTGACTTCCATCGTCTGGGCCTGGGTAATCTTTGGAATCCACCTCTTCGGATTCGTCACATTGGTTGGATTGTTCACTCTTTTCGGTAAAATCATCAGTCGCCTCACTGGAATCCGGTTGGTCACACTCATCTTGCAAACTCTGCTCATCAGGACTCTCCTCGCCATCGTCACGCGGTTTCTTGTCTTTCTGGTGCTTTTTGCTTTGTGGGTCCTCTCCCGGGTGGTTTTCATCCCAAGGAGTTTTCTTTTTTAACCCATATCTATTACCTTTCCGAGCCCAATTGGCATCCCTTTTATCACCCTGATCTGCCATTAAATTGATCGATGTATATTTTAAAGAGAGAGCAAGAGAGAATTCTTCCGATGTCACAGGTTGAAGTGAGAATGGTCACTTTTTGCGCTCTTCGCTTAGTTTTTATACTTTTTTTTTTTTTTAGAGATTTGAGGGTCAAAAATTATTTTACACGATTTTTTATTGGCTAGAAAAAATGTAAATACATAATACCGGCACGGTTTTATTTATTTCTTTTTTGAATATTTAATTATACAATAATAATTAATCCTTTGAGCTAAATTTCTATTTAAATCAGATACAACATTTCAAAGTTTTAAATCTACCGTACGATAAAGAAATTTTTAAATTTAAACGAGGCAAAATTAATTGAAGGACATTTACTATTCAAAAACGCATACAGTAGTATATATAAAAAATATTAAATAAATTGCGGTACCGGTATATAAAATAGAATAAGCTTAATTAAATTAATACTATTGCGATATCATTTAAAAATTCAAATTTTTCTGTTAAAAATTATTTGCGCATTTTTTATTAATCGTACATATAAGATATCAATTTAAAAAAAGTTTTTCGTAGATTTTTTTTATATGTAATAAGTAATGGTGTTCTAGTAAAAATATTATCGATTCAACAAAAAATTTGGTACCGGGTGAACTTTTTTTTGTGGAAATACATAATTATGTACCCCGTACTGTAAGAGTACATTATGGGTTCAAGAAGAATGCATAATATCATTTTTCGCGAACATTCCTTTAACTTTGAAATTGTAATTCAAAATCTTCGTAAAATTCTAATTCCTCTAAAATTAAAAGCATAATAATTATCTAAACCCTTCGAACTTTTTATACAATTTTTATTTAAAATTTTATAATTTATATAAACAGTTTAGGAAGACTTATTAAATTTCAAATACTAAAAGTTGCCCCCCGGAGTGCACAAATTGAAAATATTTGAAAATTTGAAACAGAAAAAATCTTTAATTTGATGTTTACATTACAGTAAGTGTAAATTTTGGCTCAAACCAACGCAAAATTTTGGAATTTTTTAATTAATAGCCTACAGTAGAAAATTACTGCAAATCTTCTTTCACTAAATAATAATCTCATATTATATCTTTTAATTACCACGACTTTGAATTTAGCTGCATTGCAAGCGCATTCTAAAATGCTTCGTATCGAACAAAGCTTTTCAACTGTGCAGCATCTCTCATTTACAATGTTACAGTAAGTTGACGGTGCGTTCCATCCTACAGTAAACCTTGACAGGCTATGCAAATCAATTAGTCACTTTCATTATCAATAAATATATGACTTATGGCATTCCCATTTATTTGAGAAAAGAATTGGTGAGAAGTAAAGTCCGTATAAGTTTAAATCCCAGCAAAGCATTTTCTTCCTTTGGAGCAATCATATCCGTTATTCAAAAAATAAAAAACATTATAAATGCAAAAAAATTAATACCGGTAAACAGTAACTCTGTAAAATTATGTAAGGTAAATTTTCTAATATTGAAAATCTTTGTACGAACCATTATTGCTAAATTAAAATAAGCTTTGGAATTTACGCCAGTGACTTTTGCTGATTAAAACAGAGCGAGACTCTGACCAAAATTGGGAAAATCTCAGTTACACATTATACCGTAATAATTCTTTAATCATAATAGAGAGTTTGCGCAGCACCTCCTTACAGCACTCCTTTATATATGTGATGTCATTTTGACCTCATATAGAAGGCACAGTTGAGTTTTTTTTTAATATTTCACGATACAGTCATAGTCCCCATGGAGTTAATTTTGTCCGGTTTTCAATGACAACGACCTAGAGTTTATTATTTTGACCCCTCGGTTTAAAAATTAAAAAGCCGATGCCGCATCACATACATTAGGTAACGAGAGATATAAGGTAACGAATGGTTTTGCGCAAACTCTCTATTATTACGAGTACAGTACGGTAATTACAATCAATAAACTTTAATTTAATAAAGATAATAATTATTTAAATTAAAAATTTAAATTTTTACATAAAAAACTTTATAATGATAAGTAAAAAATGGCACAACATTGGAATATTGGATTATTTTTTTTTATAGTGAACTGAAATTATTGGCCAAAATTATGTCGGATACCCGGTACATCTTTACAAAGCACGTTTTTAAATTTAATTAATATTACAATGCCATGCATTAACAACTTGCGCCTCTTCAAGGACAAATATAATCACTACAGAGACGCAAACAAAACAATATTATTAGGCAAACCGAAATAGACAAATACTGGAAAATCACTAGAAAAAATGGTACCGCTATACAATAAACGACAGCAGCGATAAATACTCGTAATTAACAACAAATACAGTTTTGTATGATATAACAAAATTTAATTTACTGCTTAGTTTGTTATAACAAATTCTTAAAATTTAATTTGTCATGATCGACAGCCTTTAAACTTTTTCATTTGCATACATTTCATTTGGTAACTGTTAACTAGTAAAATATTACTAAACAAATTGCAAAAATGAACATAAACTATTTACCAGAAGTAGGCTACATGTAGTTTCTAAATCTCAACTGAGTTTAACCAGCTAATGTTACATTGTTACCGTCTCGTACAAACCATCGCAAAAGACAGTTGTCTTATCGGGGCAAAAACAGTAGGCTACTCTAAATTTACTAAAACCAGTAATAATTGCTAAATCATAAGTCGCTGAACAAGAAACCTGCAGCAGTTTTAAAATGGACTACTTGCAGAGGTACTTGCATAATCTTTGATCCGCTTTATTATTTTTAAGGCCATTTCGAGTGATAAGATTTGGAGCGCGGAGAAACTTAAGTTGACGCGAATGGCGGTAGAGATAGCGCCGTAGTTGTGGCCAGATTACGTAAGCCACACGCGTTATGACGGCTACCATAGGGTGACAATATTCCGCCATTTACGTTAAATTAAACGCCGATTGTGTTATAATGCGTTAATTAAACCATCACCGAAACGCTAAGTAATAATTACGTAACTATAACGATTAATAAAATTAATCTATTTGTCCGTCATTTCGAAATTTCCTCGACGATTTTTAAGCCTACATACGCTGCTGACATCTTGAACCGCGTCACTCCCCTTCGCCCTGCTCTTTCGCGGGTTCTTCATACGCGCGAAAAAGTGCGCTACCAAAAGGGCTAAATTAAAAATAAACTATTTTCAGTATAAAAACTAATTTAAAAATTAATAATTATCCTCGCGTTTTGCTATTGTGTTCTTAAATAAATATTATACTTTTATTTTTGTAATTTCAATATTAGTTTTTTTAGCGCGCATTGATACACCTGTAGTATAGTAGTACCGGAGAGACGGTTACTTCATTTCGTTGCGTCGAAGATCTGAAAATGTCATCGGTAAGTTTTATTGAATCATAGCTCACAATTCTATTTTAATATTTATACCCAATATTTATAAAAAAATTTTGACGCTTTTATAAAAATTAGAATAATAATAATTGTAAAGACATGGATGGAACGGCGGCATCCAATAATAAAATAATGGAAGTTGGTGAAGGAGACGTCATTAATAAACAACAACTTGAACCGACGGTTGATGTTTTGCAACTGACGAAGCCTATCGAAGTATAATAGCTTTAAAAATGTTTACAAAATAATAATATTTATTCAATATATTTTTACATTATATAATAATTATTTTAGGAATACGTTGAATCGAATTCGTGGCTGGCGGACGTGTATGGCGGCGTTCCCGTCTACGTGTTTCGCATCGACAACGTGAGTCGTTTGATCTCGCGCCGAGCGGAACTGTTGGGCAACGAATTTCACGTTCCAGCGTTGGATAGGAGCGCGCAAATCAAGTGCGAGGTCGAGAACGACCAGTTCTTTATTTTCATCCGTTTTGTACAGCCCAACCCAAAAACGAATGAAGCGAACGACCTAATGAAAGCCGAATTGCAACCGATCATTACCACCGTCCTCAAAGCGAGCTTCACTGACGTAAGATTCGACAAAAAGTTGCTTTACGTTTCTCCTTTCCGTAGAGGAATTATTTACTAAAATTTTCATCACATTTTCACCTTGCCTTACGACGACTGCGTTCGACTGTACGTGGACCTGAAGACGGACGCGCTCACGCTGCCGCTCTTCATCACCAACGGCGTCCTCCTGGATCAAGTTGTCCCGCTGAAAGCCGGTGAGTCTTTCCTGTGGAAAGTGGACGTAACTCACTTGAGTCTGAAACGCGGAGCTACGTTTATTCATATGGAGGAGCTGGCGTTCAGTCCTTTGCTGGACCTCGATCGAGAAGGACAGCCGCTCCGACTGCAGTTGAAGTTGTTCGTGAAAGATGAGGTGGTGCAAGCCGAAGTCAGGATCTTCGACAAAGCTCCGGCCACTGCGCCAGAGGACAGCAGCAGCAGCCGCTTCAGGGCCATGGTCGATTTGAGAGTGATTCATCCCGCGTGGCCCGACAAATTAATTTGTATCGAGTTCGAAGAAGACTTGGACGAAGAGGGAACCACGAGTAACATTCTCCCGTTGACCACCATCGACCACTTGCTCCCTTTTGTGGTGGACAACAAGTTGCACATCCAACTTTGCGTACCACTTGTACCAAACATCGCGTTTCTCTAAATAGACACGCCCTCAGTCACCAGTTTTGAGGCAAACAGGTCCTGATGTTCGATAATTTATTTGGAATTTTTGAAAACAAGAACCGTTTCCAATTTTTTTTTTTTTTTTTGCTTCTTTAAAAGTTATAAAATTAACGATTTAATTTTCTGGTTTCGATGTTAAAAAATTAATTAAATTAAGTTTCGTTTTTATAAAAAAAAAATAGTAACTTAAGTTTTGGTTGCATATTATTATTATTATTAAATCTTGTTTATTTAAACCTCTAAATTTTTCTGATCTTGACAAATTTATCAAAAACATTAAAATATATTTTGTGTAATACAATTAATTTAATTGCGTTTACGTCATTTATTAATTATTTTTTAAATCTGTTGAGCACAATAATTATTATTTTAGTGAGAATGTTCCGACGTTCTCCACTCCATCTTTCCGAGTGTTACGACTGACTTTCGGAACCTTCCTTCCATACCCATCACGTAAACTCATTACCAATATCGCCCATTATAGTATGGGTGAGCGACGTTCAAAATGTACGTCATGACTCATGAACTATATTCTTATACGATTAACCATCCAAAACAAGACGTGTTAATTCGACTTACTAGTACTTTGTGCGATGTTACGGAGAAAACGAGACGTTGATCCGCGTTTTGCCTTGACTTTTGCCGCTCGACGTGCACCACACGCTTAATCACAGCCAATTTCTAGAATAAAAACATAAAAATACTTTAATAAAGATGATAATTATAATTAAATTAACTAATTACGAGACATTACTGTCGATCTTTAATCCGCTTTATCATTTTTAAGGCTATTTCCAATGATAAAAATACATGTAGTGTGTAGGAGAAATTGGGTACTCGGAGAAATTGCAGTTGGCGCGAATTAAGCTACCGTAGCCTATCTATATATCTATATATATAAAAATCTAGCTCGATTTCTGGCGGGAATGTGTTCCTGGTAGCTAACCGAAAAAACTACTGAATCAATTGACTTGAAATTTTAACACAACCTTGCATTTCTATACGGGAGTGTTTACAAAAAAAAATTTCGGAAAAATTCA
>JAQGAY010002296.1:0-10925 GCA_034698085.1 Polydesmus angustus
TCTGGCATGTGACCTCCTCCACTGAGCCGGCACATGTTAACTCGTTAACTTCATCATACGCGTAATTGCCAACATCCAACCAGACACGTGCGAGAGAGAGTTATTAGTTATTCGTTAGGTATTCGTTTTTTAAAAACTACGTTAATTTAAGGACACACTATATATTTTCACTACAACGAAATGCACCGCACATTCAATTTCTCAATACAATATTATATAACGAAATTCAGTGTAAAATAAATTTGACATTAGTACATGTACATGTATTTGACAACAAAATTATCGATACAACAAAATTCACTGAAAAATGAATTATTTATCTGTACAACACAATTGGCAATAAGCTTACATCGACATTAATTGTGCAACTAAATTCACCGTAAAAAAAATTCTCAGTACAACGAAGTTATTACGGATACAGCCAAATCCATTGTGCAACGCTAGGCTTAACTTAATGTTCTTTAACACCCCTTATAAGTTATACATGTCAAGTCTTTGCGGCATTATTATGTAAAGTAATCTAACCTAATTTAAAAGAAAATCTTAATAAATCACACGATAAATCCATAAAGTCATAATTTTTTTTTTAAAGTGTGAAAATGTTCGCCGTAGCAAAATCTCTTAAAATTGAAACATCACAAAAATCACAATAAGACAAAATTTAATAAATAGAACAAATTGTCATAAATTTGCCTTAGTTAATTTATTATAGTAAACACGCCATTTTCTCAAGTGGCTAAAATATCTTTTCGTTCGTAAATTTTGAATGAACCAAAATAAAAAAAGCGTACAATTTTTTTTTGTACCGTACTGAATTTGACCCGAGTCTTAATTCATGACGTCAAGATAGATATGGAAGAAGTGATTTCTCTTCAAGAAAAAAAAAGCGTTTGTTTGCTTTCTCTCCCTCGTTTTTTCTCGCTCTTATACTCGCACTCTCTCTGTGAATCTGTTAAACGTTACATTACATTGTTGCTAAATATGTGCGGACTTTGGAACATCACGTGTTCTCTCTTCCTAAACCAACCAAAGCCAACATCTCGCCTTCTTCTGGAACTTAATCCGGTTAATAAAAACGTGTTCTCCCATACGATGCACCAATTTAAACACCCTCCTAAGCCCACCCACCACTCGCTCACCCTACCACCAACTAAATGTATTCAAAACTCGTGTCGTTTACTTCAGAAGAAGAAACTTTCAAGTCGAACGAATCAACCAAATTTTTATACCGAAAATTTGACGAAGAAAAAAAAAAAACAACAAACACTTCTAAAATTGACTCTAATAATAATTATTATTCTTTCGTCGCTATACGTAATCATCCAGTTTTATATTTTAATCCTCGTCGTGTTATACCGATTTAAGTTTGTGACTAATTTCATAATTATTATTATGTTGTTGCTAGTCAATAAAAGAAAGATTAAAAAAAAAATTAATAACAGCGATAAGAAATTTTTCGGTGGTTTGAACTCGATTAAATTTTTTTTATCAAGTTCTAGAGAAAAGTTTTGAAAAAATAATAAATTTTATTCTCGTTCAATAAGGTTTGGTTCACTACTGGATCTCAGTATGTTATATCGCTTGACTAATAATAATTATTATTATAAGTTATAAGCATCGACCAAAAAATAAGGTAAGTACAGTATTCAGTAATCAAGTTTAGAAAACCCAAAACATAAGATTAGAAAAATAACGACTTTTTAGTGAATTTGTACATGTAAATCTAAACATGCGCACGCTTTTTTTAAATACTCTTTTAAAATTTTGATTTTGTAATAATTTGAAAGAGGTTTAACTAAAATTGTGCATGAGGAATTAAATTAATTTCATTTTCCACTTTAGAACACGAAACATTCTCACTGTTAAGTAACGAAAGTACAAATTAAATTAAATAATAATTGAAAAACGCAAATTGCAACTCAACATTACAGAAGTAACCTTTAAGCCTTGCCATTCAAAATACGATCAAAACAACAAGAAACATTTGCCTATGATGAAATAATTATGATGAAAACAGTGATATTAACAACAATTAAAAAAGGTTTTTTCTGAAAAATCAAGTTTTGGCATTAAACTTTCGTCATTTTGTTAGATCATAGACTCATAGTTACTTATTTAGAAATTAACACGTATTCCACTTCGGATTTGCATATAACGAGGATAAAATCACCAAAATCCTATGCATATTTCGCAGACATTCATTTGAATAATAATAACTACAAACCGCTGAAGCATTCTTAACACATTCATATTAACAAATCCATACGGCATTTAAAACAAACTTCGACGTAATAAAATATTATATAAACAAATACAGTATATTATTTTAGCTACGGTGTCAAAATTAAAAAAATAAAAACAGACTTACCGTTGGCTAATTTCACGGTATAATCCGAGTTTTCAACGATGAAATCCAATCCGATGATGGACTCCATTTTTCCAATGCTATTTTTTTTACGATGATTTCGAGATTTCGGATCGAGACTTCCGCTTTCTCCGATTCGCCCGGACACTTGCGCGCATAATCCGGGAGATTTCTAATAGAGATTTGCAGCAGTAGCAGCAACAGCAGGCGGATGACGCATTTTCGATGACGTTCTTCTACCAAACGCGCGTTCCATATTTTTCTATACGAACCAAACAACAAAATAAATAAAAAATTACATAAACAACTTTTCAAAATCCAAAAAAAAAAAACCAAAGATGTTTTAAGAAACTCAACGCAAAATTAGAGCTTTAATCGTAGAAGTAAATACTGCCAAAGATAAAGTGAAGAGAGTGTCATTCAACTCTTTTTTTTTTTTTTAGACAATAAAATTGACACCTTCACAGAAATTTCTCTTTGTAGTGTGCGTCGATAATGTACATATTATTTTTATGACAACTTGTTTTTTTTTTTTTTCTTAAGTCACATCACAAATTGACAACTAAGTGGGTCATCTTTCTTCGAAACATTAAAAGTAGGGGGGGAAAAAACTACTGTTTTGAGTGAAAATCTTCGAGAAATTTGTCCGGTATTTGTTTTTTTTTTCTTTCTTTTTTAAGAGTTGAAATTTCTCGTTATTACGTAAAAATATAAATGTGTATTTAAGATTAGAGAAAAAAACCTCCTCGCGCTAAAAGCCATTAGCACCTATTAGAAATATATTTCGTCTTACTGTTCTATATACATAATTAAATAAAATCAATTTAATTAAATTTTGACACTTTTGTTAGATAACACTTTCAAATTGTTACTGATTTATTTGAAGATTTTATAAGAGCGAGTTAATCAAACAAAAAAAATATAGAATATAATTATATAGAGCTATAAAAGTGTTTAAATTAACTTTTTCAATATGATAAAATCAAAACTTTAAAAACAAAATCTTGATCATTTTAGCAACAAATATGGAACTACATGTTGCCCGAAAATAAAAACCGAAACCAACTGAATTACCACACTATAATCTCTTTAATAATTTAAATATTTTAGTAGCACGTGGATACATTTTAATATACGGTAATAATTTTTTAACATTTATTGTTTCTCTATTTTGTGTTTAAAGTATTCTTCCGGCCAAAATAAAATATTTTGAACACAGAATCAAACAATTAAATGTTAAAAAAAAAAATTATTAAAGTAAAATTTTATCTTATACCATTAAAATATTTCGATTTTATTTCAGTTGGGTTCGATTTTTTTCCCGGACACCATGTATAGAAGTGGAACCATGTGTATTTGGACAATGTCAATTTTCTCTATGTTGTCTCTGATGAAAAAAAAAATTCCAAAACTTTAATTTTTGACGCCAAAGGACTTTTCAAAAATATCTAGGCTTTAGTAATTGTTTTGTTGCTTCCACTTGAAAATCCACTTGAATTGCTATTTGTTGCGCTATAGGTTGTACCGTACATGGTTCCACTTCTATAGTTCCAGAATTGCTACATTTTGTAAAATGAATAGCTATCGTTCGTTATAGATGTTGAATTGTTATAGGTTTTCTATGCTAAATGTAGAAAAATTAATCCCATAAAAAAAGTACTCCGTAGAATTTTAAAGATTTTATTGTTGTTTATTTTAATTTTTTTAATGTTTACAAATTTTGAAGATTTTTTTTTTTTTGTTTGTTTGAAAAAAAGTTGAGTATAACAAAGAAATTACCCTTTACCCTAAACTTCGTTATACAGAAGTTTCATTGTACCAGATGGTATGATTAATTTCTTTCTTATGCTACGCAATATCAAAACAATTGTTTTTGTTTATCTCTTCGTTTTAATATTAAATTATGATAAGATGGTAAATATGTAAACCACAAGTCTTCCTTAAGAAATAAACATCGGAAATTATAATAATTTTTCTTAAAAAGACTAAAAATATCTTCTGTTTATATTGAACTTCTGGGTTTTCCTGGCGACTGATTAAAATGAATATTAATCCGACATTCGATTCTCAAGATTCGTTACGGTACTTTTATCTTTCGTGGTAAAACCTTAAAAGTAGTAGCTATCATTTTTCTTACCCTAATTCAATCACATTTCATCCTCAACACTTTTAATCACAAGATTCCAGTTTTCCCCACACTAAATTTTTTTGATATTAATGCAAAAATTTCAATAAATTCCTTCTATAAATTTCTGTATTTTATCTACTAAACTCCACCTTTTAACTTAAAGAAATGAATTTTTAATTTGGATAGCTTTAAATTTACACGAAAAAATACGATCTTACCGTACATGTATTTGAAAAGTTCATTTTTTTCACTCTTTTTTTCATTTTATTATCACCCTTTCATTGATAAAATTAAAAAAAATTTAACCACCAAAGTTTAATTGCCCATTCACAAAACCTTCCAATCGTAAAATTTCCCCTTTTTATTCATTAAAAATCGTTATTTTAATCTGAAATTTAAACTTTTAAATTTAAATAAATTAAATCATAAGGAAAACCTTTGCAGTTTTTTCATTGATCAAATTTCACTTTTTCATTCATATTTTAACCCAAAAATCTAAACTTTTTAATTTGATAGAATTCAACCTAAGAAAATATCCCACCTATTTCATCCGTAAAAATTTTTTTCTTAAACAACAAAATTCTACCTTTTCACCCACAAAATTCTATCTATTCGTTTCCCAAAAAATAAAACTTTTCATTCATGCTCACAGCCTCACTAACAAATCTATTTGCCGTACAGTATTTCGTGCATCGCATCAAAAAAGGTCTATAAACGGTCACGTACCACGCCGCACCGCAGATTGAGAAGCACTGCCCTAGAATGTTTCTTCCCAAAGACCTACACAAAACCCGAGCTGAGTTTCAACCGGTGAATGGGTGGATGTGGTGACCTTAGTTGACGCGAATGCCTGAGTGGGTGGGAGGACTGCGCCTTTCGCTGGACCCATTCGAATACAAAATCATTTCAATGACCTATTTCCCAAATGATGCGATAAAACACACGCCATTCAATGAATTATTAATAATATTTAAGAAAATATTCTTGGTGGGCGGAAGTTGAACATTTGACGGAAACGATTGTGTAATTTGCTAACAAAAATAGTATCTTATACTGTACCGAATACCGATACTGTACCGGCAGTAATTATTATTTAGATTCAATTATTTTTTAAAAAAAATTAAATTAATGTTTGAGGAGATAAAAAAATGTTTTTTTTTTAATTGAACGAATATTTCGTTAAATCTAGAGTGAGAACCCATTTATAAATCTTTTTAAATTAATAATCACATATATGACAATTGAAGGGCATACAGCAATTAGCAAAACACTCCATTTTGCAAATTTTAACAAATTAAAAGCTTAAACTAACTTTGTTTTAATTACCGTACTTAAGTCTTAATATTAACAGTACAGTATTAATAGCTTTTTATAAAGTTAATAATCTTTAATTTTTTTAAAAAAAAAAAGACAGTAAGCACTCATTTTTAGTTCCAATTTCAATAAAGGGTTTTATTTCAAGACACCTCAGAGATATAGCGCTCTCATAATAGCATTAAAAAAATTCAATTTGAAGATCTCTTTTAGTCGACCTCCAACGGTGGTCTCGAAAGAGAAGTTTCTCTGCAACTGCCTAAATAAATATTAAACTCTTGAAACAGAAATTAATATTTCCAAATTTAATTTTTTTTTTTTTCGGTACAAAAATTTACCTCCATTTAATTTACTAAAAAAGTAACACTGTTAATTTCGAATAAAATAAAAACCAACACGCATAACAACATAAACAGTCGTTATAGCATTTTGTTTACTTTTCAAATACTGTACTGTACATTTTTTTAACTCAAAACGAGGGGGAAAATGGAGTTATCGAGCTCTTGAATTTGATTAAAGTTATCTGTAACGCGAACCCTACCTACATGTACCGTTGATTTCGGCATAGTTACTGGATAATGGAAAACGAGAGTTGACTTTCGCCTCTCTTCTTACACGTCGACCTTTGACCCTCTGTAAGAAGAGCGCGAAGAGGAAGGAAAAGATTAGGAATACCGTACTAATCCCAGTTTGAGTAGGAGGTGTTTTTTTTTTCTTTGCAAGACAATACACCCCACCCTAAACAATTTTCCAAGTTCAATTTTCAGTCGCCTATTTATAACCTCCGTATAATGAATTTCAAGGAGAGATGCGTAATTCTTGAGTTGTAATAAAAATTTCGTTTAAAAAAATTAAGTCGCCTTTTTATTACGTAATCGTTTTAATGTGCAGCATTTTCTTTCAAGATAATTGTTATTTATTAAGGGTTGAGAAAAAAAACCTGTGAACTACGCTTTAAAATTTTACGGTATTCATCGTAATATAATTTTTTTTTTTTAGTAATATTACCTGTTTTTCATTATGCCTGCTTCTCTAAAATTTAAATAACTTTTCAGCTAAAATTGAATTTTAATATTTGTTGCAACATTGACTTACTGATGAAACTTACTATTATTCAATAAATCTTTAAACATTGCTCAGCTAACAGATAGTTGTCCTAAAAATTGTACGCTGAATGTCAGTTCAGCAAGGCTTTCACGCTGAAAACTCGCCCAGAAAAAAAGCAAGCGTTATGCAGCTTATGCTCAAATAAAATCGAAATACTGTATTTCTAAATTTCTAAATTTTTAAAAAATATTTGTGGCATTGATCTACTTCCGGTAGATAAACGTGATATAAAACGAATGGTACCGGTACAACGAAGTTGAGCTTAAGTTATTGCTTAAGTGCAGCACTCAACAAAATGCAATAATTGATTTAAGAGTGAGAATCCGCGTGATGTACACTCAATTTTTTTGAAAAGAATGAACTTTTTCTACTGGGGGATTTAATTATTAATTTCGATAAAAAATAAATCTTGATGGGAAAAATAGCACAAATTTAATGGAAAAATTAGCACCTAATAAAAATTTCAAAATTTGTGTGCAAATAGGTCAATAATAATTTTAACACAATAATTAATCTAAATAGTTTACCTTTCCTTTTAACATTTTAATTTTATTTATTTATTTTTCCGTATTTAAATGTTTCGACTATTTGAGAAAATTTTCTTCAAATGATTATCTTTTTTTTAAAAAAAAAAATCCGGTTGATAAAAAAAACAAAACTATTTCAGGTATATAAAAGCCATTTCGATTTCTTATCTCGAAATTCATTGTATTTAACCGCATTTTCTAAAACCTCGTGACCTCCGCCAATTTGTCCGAATTTCGTGATTCCCAAACATTAATTTTTTTTTTTTATCATGGAAAAATAGTTTTAGATAGTGAAACGGAAGTCGTTAACACACTTTTTCTATATTTATTTACATCTTTTTAAAATCATTTTTTTTTTCTT
Organism: Polydesmus angustus; assembly: GCA_034698085.1. Taxonomy (NCBI): domain Eukaryota; kingdom Metazoa; phylum Arthropoda; class Diplopoda; order Polydesmida; family Polydesmidae; genus Polydesmus; species Polydesmus angustus. Next base: position 7,803 of record JAQGAY010002296.1, read on the forward strand.
TTTAAATCCGATAAATAAATCAATTTCAACGAAAAAGAATTCCAAACCAGAAATCGAATCAATTTTTAGGGAACAGTCAAAACCGGAAATGAATGTGGTTTTTGACTAAATTTCGGCGTTTTTAACCCGTTATAAGCGTTTTAGAATCGGCGAAATCTGCAAATTTTGTTTATTAGGTTATTTAAAATCGATCGCGAAGATCAATTTTTAAAATCGATAAAAATTAAGAGGTGAAATGGATAAAAATTGTAACAGATTGTGCGCGTAAAGTGGGGTGAATTTTTAGGGGAAGAATATCAATCAAATACTCGTTCACCTTGCCGCAAAAAACACACACGCCATTTTCACATCTAAACCTCCGAATTTCATCCGCAAAAGCGCATTGGAAAAAGTCAACAATGAAAGAAAAAAAAAATTCCTTATTTAGGTGTTAATTGCCAATATGCAAACTGAATTGTTAAAAAAATATGTATTATAAAGTTAAGTGTACAGTAATTAGTCTACATATTGATAAAATTACTTATTGAGACTGAATATTATAATTTGAGCTAATCTAAATTAAAGTAATTTTTTTTTTAAATAATTAAAATTGACAACAGTAATTAAATTTTGCATTATTTTTAGCCCTCGAGTAGAATAAAAATTACGTTAATTATGTATCAAAAAAATGCAATTTAAATTTGTCTTAAAATTCAAATTAAGCAAAAAAAAAGAGGAGAAGAAATAAAAGAAGATGAAAGTATCGTTTCGTAAACATTGAAATTTTTTTTAAAAAAAGGTTGTATGTATCCAGGCCTATAGATTCCAAAATAACCATTAATTTGCTTTAGTTTGTCGCGTAAATTGTTAGCAACATGACCGGTAAAATGATTATCCAGGTGTCACATTTACGAGTGTCCAAAAAAAATTCTAATTTCGAATTGTTCTAATTTTTTAATACAATATTGAATTTACAAAAGTTCAGAATTTCAGGATTGTTTTTTTTTTTTTAAATTACAAATATAAAAAAAAGAATACAGTAGTATGTACAACTTGAACTTACTGTTTTCAATAAACAATATTTCAACAAATTAAAATTTCATTTTTCTTGAAACTTGGTACATGTACTTTCATCTTATTTCCTCTTACGGGAATATTATAATAAACAGATTTTTTGAGAAAAAAATCTAAATTTTCATCAGTTCGTCCATCAAAAAAATCAATGCTGTTTTATATATTTTTTTTTTTAAAAAAAACATTGATTTCTTTAAATTTCAATAGTTTTAAAATGCAAAAACAAAAAAAATTTTTAGGGTAAAAAATAAACCAAATTTTTAAAAAATTAACATGAAAAAAAAATATCAAAAATAAACAATATCTATTAAAAGAACTATAAACATCTTAATTTTTTCAATTTTTCTTTTCTTACCATTTTTAAAAACGACCAAAACAAATGTGTTTTTAATTTGGCAAAAAAAAAAAAAAAATGCACGGTATAGTTTAATATTAATTTTTTTTTTTACTTGAATAATAATAAAAGTCCAACTTACGTTAAAAAGATATCCTTAAAAAGCGACGTAGATAATCCTAAAGAAGTTAATGCAATCGGAAGACGTCATTATTAAGTACGGTATAAAAATAATAATCCAAAATTGCGATTCACACACACATTATTATAATAGAATCTGATCTTCTCTCTCGCTCTCACTCTCTTTCTATCCTGCGCAGACACAATCCAAAAAGTTGTTGCATCGACGAAAAGCTTCGGATGACTGAATCAAAAAACTTTCTCTATTAACCACAACCACTCACTCACTCTCTGCCAAAAAATCAATTCTCGACTCGGCTAGGTACAATGCAAGGTAAATGGTACAATGTAGGTGCTATGGTAGCCTATAGGTGGGAGTCGATCCGAACAAACTTTTTCAAATAAGGCGAAAAGGAATAAATAAAGGAGGAGCGGTCGTGACGTCACGCGCCGACTGACGTCACTCCGCAGCCAACACACACATAGCTATCTTCAGTCAAGTTAAGAAAATGAAGAAACGTTTATTCTTTCCACATTTTCCGTTTTATATTCCTATGCGCTTATTAAAATTTTGTGCAGCCTAGTTTCGATGACGTCAGACCGCGGCTTCGTGCTGCCGCATTCAATTGAGATAAACACCCCAGAAAATTCGGGATTCACTGTATCTAACGAAGAATAATAAACCCCCATAAAATAATAAAATTGCTTCTTCGTCTGAATAACAATTGATTTGCGATTAATTAACTGTTTCTTGAAGACATTTTGTATAAATAAACAATTCCAATTACGGTCTTAATATTCAAATTTTCTTAATTATTCATCTTCTCGTGGTTACGGCGGTTAATACTACACGTTTCGCGTGACTTTTCTCCCCCATCAGCTGTTTAAAGTCATACTTTTAATAAGCAGGACAGTAAAGGCGTTTTCAGGTAGTACTTTATTGTGGATTGTAGTGACACCTAGCGACGTGTTGCTGAATGATTTACAGGCGTTTTATTTAAATTAAACAGCGCATAAACAGTAGATAAATACGTGTTCCAACTGAACCTGCAGTAAAACCTGTCTAAGGCGGAATCGTGCGGTTCTTATTTATTTTATCCGTTTCATTGAAGGCGTGAAAAAAGAAATAGTTTTATGAGATAATAATGTACTGTATTAGACTTCGCTGGTCATATTGCAAAAATGGTTTATATTATTATAGGTCTACTGGTAGCATTATTATACTGTAGTAAACTTTTAATTTAATGCAATACTCCGTAATATTTATTTAGACTTTAATTGGAATTACCGGTATATAAATTTAGTTTTGTTGATTTTAACAGAAAAAAATAACGAGGAAAAACCAAAATATGCCACCTCCCGGGATCGAACCAGGGACCTTTAGATCTTCAGTCTAACGCTCTCCCAACTGAGCTAAGCCGGCTCATGTTTTCGGACAACCTTTAAAACCGTGACTCGGACCATTTCCTTAATTTTGGAATAATAAAATAAATTAATTTTGTTGATATTAAAAGAAGAAAATAACGAAGAAAATTAAATAATTATGCCGCCTCCCGGGATCGAACCAGGGACCTTTAGATCTTCAGTCTAACGCTCTCCCAACTGAGCTAAGCCGG
>JAQGAY010002297.1:0-10924 GCA_034698085.1 Polydesmus angustus
TAACACCTATACACCCTCTCGTTCATTATTTGTACATATCGATTTAAAAAAAAGTTATGTTTGTAATCAAACAAGCAATGAAATGATGGAAACTCTAGGAATTGATATCTGCGAGCCAGTCGCCTAGCAATAAATAAAAGCTAATCCGTTTCTTTATAGGCGTTGTATATGTGACAAACATTAAGCAAATCTCTTTGACTGTTGTAACGACGTTATGATAAATTTAAAAGCGGTGGAGTCGTCACCCTCTCAAAACTCAATGTTACATATAAGGTTTCAGCTCACGTGCATATCGTACGTAAAATGTTTATTGAACCAGTCGCATAAAAGAGAACAGAAAAAAAATGCTTTGCACGGGCCCACAGTTCTTCCAATTTGCAATTGTAGTTCCATATACAAGTACTGCACATCTCGGAATTGCCAAAAAGAGAGTGAGAGAAGGAAAAAAAAAGCATTTTATTAGGATTAAATCTGTCTATTCAATCAACGGTCCTATGGTCGCTATTTTTTTCCCTCTCTCTCTTTCTCAACTTGTCTGCACGATAGGTCTCTTTTCGGGATGTGGATGCGTATAATAGAAAAGGATTAGCGTTTAAGGTCTCGGTTAGGTTCGAAAAGCGAGAAACTCCAACAGCAGTTCCTTACTAGATCTGTCCGACAAAAATTTACCGTAGATACATTTACATGAGCGGTGAGTCTTGGAAAAGAGAGAGAAAAAAAATAACACACATAATATTATATTTTTTTGAAATATATCATTCTGTTATTCTGACTGAAAGAGGAGAAAATTGAAACGTGGGCGCGTATGTACATGTAGATGCGAAGCATATGATATAAAGATGGCGTTGTCCCTCCTCGCTACACATAGTGGGAAGTTACCTGGGTCCTGGCGATTAACGAATAGCTAGATTCGTCTGTATTGAAAACAGCGGATTAAGTGCGGTGCATGATTTTCCCACCCATCATTGCGAACTTTGTACCTTTTTAACTTGGCATAACCTAGTCGCTAGCTGAATGGATCCTCCGCTTGTGTTAGGACCCGCGCGAATACTCTATATACAAAACCATTGCGCAGACAAAAAAATGTGCTGGTTGGGTGGAGGAGGAAAGTCTTGGTTGGAGGAAAAAGGGAGATCCCGAATTTTTTGAAAAAGATTTTTGAAAGACCGGATAATCTCTTCCAGTGTGTACGTGTACAGAGAAAGAGAGAGGATTAAAAATTGTTGTTCAGAAGGAATACAGACTGCAAAATTCGGTTTTCAAACGGTCTTGCATAAAATAAGGCACATTTGAAAAATTTTTTTGTTCTCTTGGCGAACAATTTTTTTCTTCCTTTTATTTCCATATGTTTTAGGCTTATCGCTACTTGTATACATACATTATTGACATCAGGGCCAACCATCTGGCCGATGCAGTTAGCCACTCTTTCACACTGAAAAAAAAAAGAATCTAAAGTAACTTTATTTTATATTTCTTTCTCATTCAGGCAGTCTTTTTTAAACGGGCGGGGGAAGGGAAAAGATCTTAGTCTACTTTTAGAAATATGGTTTTTTTTTCTCTCTCCTTCTCAGTTCTTATAGCTGGATTAAAATTCGGTTACAATGTTGTTTTACTTGTACATATACATCCACACACGCTTGCATAAAATGTCTAAAACACTTTTTGAGTAGGAAATTTTCAATTGACAGACATTCTGTTATTACTTAAGGTTTTTTTCTATTGAATTTCTATCACTTGTATGCCAAACTTCTTACGAAGGTTCTGAAAATGCGTTTTTTGATATTTACCATTAGGTAAATATGTTTTTGTAGCGTAGGTTTGACATGCTTGCAGTATATTGTTGTAGAAATTTTGATTATAAAAAGTAGGGAGTGGTTTGAGCGCCCTCCCCCTTCTTATGGGCGACATTTTAATATCCCTCTCCAGTTACTCACGGTTTGCCCATTTTGCGTCTCAAATCGATTAATATGGCCGGAAGCTGAATCTGTATTAAAACGAAGAAATCCTTTTTTTCTTGACAATATGCGTGAAATTTAGTAGGGTTTACTGTTGGTAAGTCGCGAGTGTCCTTGTCATCTTCATAATTTGTTGGGTGTGGATATAGCGGACATTTTTTAAAATTTTGAGGCTTTTTTATATTGAGACCAAGCGTAAAGTTTGGAAATAGAGAGGCCCAAGACCCTCGTGATGCTCACGTAGTTAGAGGGTTTCGTATTCTTATAAGATAAGGGTGGGCCTTATAAGCCTCTTAGTTTTGGAGGCTTATCAAGTTGTGAAAAGGTCCTCAATTGTGAACTAATAAGGCTTATATCTTTTTAAGATCCTATTTAAAATCCCTATTGAAAGTACCAAAAAACTTTTTTTATTATTATTATTATTCGCACATTGTTGCGTGTGTACGTAAAGTCATTATCATTGTTATTAGTATTATGTGTAAGATGGGTTTAATGTAATCGGTAAAACGCGTGGCTTCTATTGAGATTCGTACAAATCACCAAGGTCAATTGCCTAAACGACTTCTTGCATATGCACTCTGTGTCCTTTTTAGGGCCTCGATTGTATTATTTATATAGATACACAAGCTGTTAATCAGGGGAACACTATTAAAGTTCCAATAAGCTCTCAGATCAACTTTTTAAGTAGGGTTAAGTTGAGGCTTAAACGATTTGAAATAGGACACACCGTATACAAGTTAATACTGTGTTTATATTTTTAAATAGCAATGGACCTAAACGACCATAATCTCGCGTTTAAGTTGTTTTTTCAATTGGAAAAACATATTTTGAATAGAATCTTTTACACACGTATTCAAATTTAATTTAGTTATCTTATGTTTTATTTCTGCTTTTTGAATTTAAATAATTGTTTATTTTCTGTAATTGATATTTCAACCGTGAAATCTTGATTCAACGTTTTTAATAATCACTAAAAAAGTGTACAGCAATGGCTCTCAGAATTATTTTTTAGTTTAAATAGATTACATATGGAAATTTTTGAATTATATTTTGGCAGGGGTTTATTTTTTTTAAGGTTTTTTTTTTTATTTTTTTTTCTCAGGGTGTTAGATTGCAAAATATCACTTAGGAACTCGTTTGTATTCCTTGTGTGTGCTTAATGTCGAAATTTTATGCAATTAATTGGAAACGGAACCTGTCTTCGTTTTTTTTTTCTGAAAACTTTAGTATCGCGTGAAGGAGTTGCGTGTCGTGTTAACATTTATGCCCTTTAGCTGTTTTGATAAGATTTTTTTTTTTTTTTTTGTTGCTTCTTTTCCGACCTGAAAATTGGTCGATGTTTTTTTCCTACGGTATACATGCGCAACAATTTTTCTCGTGTTTTAGTTGCACTGCGGAAGAAGGGCCTTGTTGCCCCGAGGGCGACATCATTTGTCAATTTGGCTGTCAATTTGATTAGGGCCGCGTTAAAACAAACATCACTGCCAAGTATGCATCGACCCCTGAGGAGGGAGCGGTCGCTTTTTGCTCCCTTTTTCAAAACAAGGGTCTTCTGTTTTGATTTGCAATATATTTTTTTTGGTTGTCGAGGTAAGGCGAGATGTTGTTTTTGGTTAAAGGCTGTTCGAAGAAAAATAAGTGTCAAATAATTTGCATTGATAAAAATTTGCCATTAAACGCGAAAATTTTAACGAGAGTCATGAGTGCTGTTGTGGTGGATGACAATATCGATTTCGAGTATCGGCTCTGCTGATTATATCACTTCGATGGCCTAGTGACAATTGCGCGTATCATTATTTTAAGGAAAATTGAGTCATAATACTATTCATAGTAAGATTTTACTCCTACGTGTTGTAGCGCATTATAAAGTATCATTTGCGCTTATAGGAATTGACTTTAAAGTTTTTGAGTTTTTTTTTAATTGAGCACATTATAAATTTATCTAAAATTTCGTAAAATATTTTTCTCTTCCCAGAAAAATTTTTGCTTTTGTTAATGTGTGGTATATGTGACATATTCTATCTTTTTAAGAAAATTAAACAGAATTCATATTGAGACTCTATATTAAGTTCTGTTCTTGACGTAAATATAGCATTATTTAATAATTCAACGCTGAAAGATAATGTAAGCTAGTACCGGGTATGAAATATTTTCATTAAATCTGTGAGAGTCAAAGAGTGAATATTTTGGAGATCACTTGTAAAAACCTTTCTTTAGCTGATATTACCCGCATTTTATGGCTGTTTGAAAACTATGACATTAGCATCGATAATTCAATGGTACGAGTACTGTATAATATCGAGAATATTGTAGTGGGGGATGTTTTTAAAAAATGAAATATTTTTAACTTACAATAATTGAAACTACTGTACATGTACAATCAATTGCAATTAAAAAAATTGCGTTGTAACATTGTCTTTTTAAATTATTTTGAAAATTTAATTTTAAATTTAATGTTGGGCGTTTTTATCCTTTTTTTTTAACAACAGTTACTCTATAAATAATTACAGTATGTTTCTTGAGATAGTTTTAGTTTATCACTGAAATTTAAGTGTGAGTTAAATAACATAACCGCAAGCTTGCATTTCTGTTCGACATAATCAGGCCTGGATATAATTAAATTCATTGTTTTCTTTTGTATTTTATCCCTTATCAGTATAGCATTTTTCAATGTTGATTATGAAGATTTGGCACTGTAGGCGATGCACGCGTTTGACTTAACGAGAGTAGTATGAATCTGGAGTTTCAAATAAAATATCAAGTGTGCCACGTGCCGGCTCTCGACTATCCCGTATTTTTCTATCCTTCATAGCCATTATATTTGCGAAATTATTTTCTTGCAATTTATTGAAGGCATGGGGGTTGGCTCTAACCGGATATTAGTTTTTGTTGATATTTTCTTTTTCACTGCTGAACCTGAGGGTGTCCCCTATTATATTTTGTTTTTAAATTTAATTAGTTAATTGCTTTATATTTTCAGTTTAACATATTTAATAATTATTTTTTTTTTTTGATTGTAGAGAAAAAGAAGAAGATTTAGAAATGAAATTGAAGCTACTTAATCGTGAGCTTAGGACAATATTGGATATCGAAGGTAAGTCTTTTTTTGTTTTGTTTACCGTAGTCAAAATAGAAGCTTACCGATTAGCTCTGGTACAATATTATTGATGGCAAAACAAGTAAATAAACGGTGAATGATTGACAGGTGCATTGCAATTGTACCACACGAATTTAAATGATTAACACTGGTCGGTCGGTGGGTTTTTGAGACAGCAAATGACATTGCACAAGGCTGAACAATAAACTTAAAAATTTTCCATCTGACATTAAGGCGTACGCGGTCATAAACTAACGGAATCCCTTGTGTATATGAACCACGTAACGACTTGAGACCTAGCTTTCTATTTTTTTTTTTTGCATATGTCGAATATAATCGGCTTAAATAATGACGTGTAGGCTGGCCATTCGAAATTTTCCGAGGAAAGCGAACACGCAACATTATTGTTGGACATTTTTCGTACACAATAACTCTTTAAAGGATTTTCTAGTAAACTGTGTTTACTTAAACGTTATTTCTAACGATACTTTCTTAAAATCAAAGCTAGAAAATAGAATATGCAAATTTATTTTTTTACTAAAATAACGGTCACAACTACAATTAAAAGCTTAGATAAATAGATTCAATTAAGCGTTGGGTGTAGAAAGAAATATTCTAAATTAAAAAATGAACATAATTTTATTGAGACAAAGATTATATAATAAAAAGATTATATTTCTGCCGTGATACTTTTTTTGGCTTAACAAGGCTGATGTATTATAAAGAACTAAGATAGTGTATAAAGTTTTATTGTACTTGTATGCGTTTAAATTTATTTAAAAAAATTATAAAATTAGAATTTCTATACAAGACCTTGACGAGTTTTTTTACTTTTTGATTGTTTCAAAATAATGATATATTTTTTTTTTCACGTAGTGGGGGAATGCTTACTTTTATTATCTTCAATTGAGATTAATTTTATTCGTGAATTTAATTACTAGTAGCGATTATTATGTATACCGGGATATTATTATTAAATACAATGTACGAATACATGTACCGGTATTTGGTTTTTCAAGGTAGAACTTGTTTTTTAATTTTGTGTGAAAATCTTGTGCATTAGAGGAACAAAAACATAGTGTTAGAAGTATTTTTTTAAAAAATGCGGCCGACTTTCAAGTTTTGGGTGATTAGGATCAGAGCTCCAATTACCTGAAAAACACTGTTTTATTATTAATAATTCGCGAGATGCGAATGTCAGTTGGATAATGGGCAAGTTGCAAAGTGAATCTGTGTGGAAATAGATACCATTAAGTATGTTCCATTATTTTATTAGATCCTCGCATCACTTTCCGCTCCATCGCTCCACATCTCATCACCCGTTCTGAGCCCTCTTTCACTTAGTTTTCACTCGGTCTCCTAATGTGACCGAATGAACAGATGAAAGATAAAAGTTACCGCCGTCTTATGTTATGTATTTTAGAAATACAGTATTATATGGCGGTCACATCTTTTGTTGCAGTTCCTCGTAGCATCACATATGCTCTCAGTTAGTATCGTTCTGGTTACGGGTACTGGGTAAAAATTTCAAAATTCCCTAAAAAACACCCTCCCGTGGTTTTGTCGCTCATCTTCCACGCCATTTAATCCGTCACAGATGCTTTCCTGGCTCTGGATATGTTGGAAGGAATGGTGGGGGGAAGCGCACACTCAACTTCACTTTTCTCAAGAGACTTTCTCACTTTGCGTGATTTCTTTTAACGGAGGATCAGGTTTCATGAACTGTCTCAAGTTTCCTTCGTCTATTTTTGCGATACACACCTCTACCTTTAAGATATTTTTCCCTTCTTTTTACAGCGATAAAAGTTGACTGAAAAAGTTGTTCTGTCATTTTTTTAATGTTACTGAATTTATTTATTTTTTTTACCTCACTCTTTTATGTTCCGAGCAAGTTTTTTTTTTCTCCCCCCTTTTTTATGCTTGTTCTTTTCTGCGTTTAAAGCTGTGAACATGACATTATGTCAAATTTTAAACTTATAAAGTTACTTTACAACTTTTGTTAGAACTTTGGATTGTCGTAAACGATGTCTTTTTTTTTTTTTTGAATTTATTATTTACAAAGTTATGGATAGTGCAAATTAATTGAATGAAATTTTTAATATCTGAATTGGAGTTTCGGTTAGAACACGATTATTTCATTTTATTTAATGCCGTTTTTACAAAATAGGCGCTTCAGAAATAACAGATTAAATACTGTATAATAATAAATCGCAGTCAAATTTTTTAATTAAAAAAGATGCATTAAGGCAAAATTGAAGTCGCTTTTCCAAAAAAAAATTGTTGGGATAGATAGAAGAGGCGGCGATAGGCTCTGATAATTTAGTCAGTTTGCCGCTTAAAAATCATTTGGTGGAGTTATTTTATACATTTCAGAGCACAGAAAATTGCACAGGTTAAATGCATGATGATAAATTTTGTATATGAAATTGGAGTTTTACACTGTTATTTTTGAAGGAAAGAAAAACAAGGTCCACATTAATTTTACCGCTAAAGAATTTTAGGCTCTTTTATAGATATAATTATGTCCCGCCACCGGTTTTTTTTAACTCGGTTGTCCCGGTTATCTTACTATTTTAATTAATCATATAGTTTGTACATGTTATTTCGAAAAAATATCATAAATATGCCAAACTGATGGTTTACCTCTGAACGGATGAGATAAAACCGGTGACTGGGCAACAGAGTTGAAAAAACCGCTGATGCGGAATACTATAGTCGGAGTTACTTGCCTTTAAAAACTTTAATGCAAACAATAATTTTCATGTTTTTTTAAAATTATTTTGAGAGCTTTTGAAAGTCGTACAGTAGTAAAATTTAAAATGAACTGCTTCATTTTTTAATAATTATTAATATTTTTTTTCTGCTAAAGTCATAACAGGAAACTTTTTTCGAAAATAGTTATATGATGACTTGCATTCCAGACTATTGTTTCATAATTGGCATTAGCGAATTTATAGTAAATTAGATTGTTCGTTTTGATTTTGAAGGACATTCGAATCTAATCTTTTGTGTATACAATTTTCCAAGCCGCTGCACTATGCAAAGTAACGCGAATCGAATGCTCATATAAGTATAGCATTGTTATAGTCGTCGCATTTGCTACTCTTTCTCTGTACAGTATTCGTAGGAATGGCATCGGAGTACCAATTAGTGACATTGGTCCAATCTGTCGTAGGCACGTGTATTAGGCGCTTTAGAAATGTTACATTAGAGAATAACCGAAATGCTGTAGTAAACACAAAGTAATCACATGGGAGGAGTAGACTTTAGTTCTACTTAAGCCGCTTAGTGACGTCCTTTGGCGGAAGACATCGAAAAATGGCGAATGAAAAAATCTTATTTGTCGCGAACTGACATCTTTTCTAATTAGAAAGTTAATGAAACTTTTTTTGGATGGGGTAGAGAGAAATATCCGGAATAAAGGATTGCTGGAAGAAATTTCATTTCAAAACCTGCATATTTTTTCTCTTTCCTTCCCGGCACGTTGAAATGCCTAAATAGGTGGAGTTTTTAGTGTCGTTTTCCCAGGTGGCACTCTTCAACAAAAATCATTTTTCATTTTTAATACTACGATTTTGTTTACTCCCGTGTCAATTTGTAGATTAGAACTATGTAGTATTTTTTTATTATTTTTTTTTTTTTGCGTATTACGAGCTCATTTCTGTTACCTTTACATTATATTGTGCGGATAATTTGAAATTTTGGAAAGCAACAAAGTAGAAGGAAGAGAGGATGTGACCATTATTACGAAGGATTCTCTTCGATATATTAGAAGCTTTTTTTTATTTTATTTTGAACCGTATATTCATGCGCGTGTATGGTCTCAGATAATATATTATCATTTCCAGTCATAAAATGGACCGAGTGGTACATTGGAGCGGAGTGCTAAGCTTAAGCCGATTAGTGACAGCGTCATACTACTTTCTATTTTCTCCTCCAGGTTACTGCTTTCCCATCTCTTTCCTATGGATATATCAATGGATATTCCGCTCTCATTTCTTCTACCGCGACGGAACTTGCTCGTATATTTCCATACTCTGCAACGATAGCGGAGATGTTGGGTACCTCGTTCCAACCGCGCACTCTTATCTCCGTCACTTTCACCGACTCTGCAAATTGCAATTTCACTTGCCGAACATCGAATGGAACTTAACCAGTCAACCGTGTAGAAGCTATTTCAGATTTTACTGTCCTTTGGCATTTTAGAAATACTGTAGTTTTGTTGCAATTATTTTTTTAAAAGCTTATGCGTGAACTTTAATAATTGTTTTTGCTTCACAAAATCAGTTTTTCTTTTGCCACATGTTAGGAGATTTTTCAAACTGTGTTGAATAGGCATAAGTGTATTTTACCTAGAAAGAGATTTTGTTTTATTTTGCTCTCGTAATTTAAATTTTATTTGCGTATGTGGAAAAACACTTATCAATTCGTTCAAGTGGAGTTTTTAGAGTTTTTAAAATTTGATTACGGTATTACAACAATATTATTTATATTAATGACAATCGGTTTATGTACGTAGGTGATGTATTGTTTTTTAAAAAAAACACGACTGCAAATAAAATTTAAATAAGATTACTTATTTTGACTGGCGAAAAAAAAAACCGTTTGGACGTAATAATATTTCAATAATAATTATTAATGTTGAAATATTATAAACAAACTCTTTAATTGTTTTTTTTTGTCAAATATTTTAAGTAAAAAGAGAGCTTTTTTTTCTCGATATTCGGTTGATCTGGTAATCTATGTTAGAACGAAATGCTAATTTTGTGATGTTCAGCGCTGAGCGCCTATTTCGGTGTATTATCTAGTCGGATTTGCAAAATACACAGACGAGTACTTGTATGTTAAACTGAACATTTGGGTAGATCCAGATCTTATTTTCCACATCTCCCCGATATAAGCTTTTTTGATAAGCTTCTTTGTACGATCATCATTCTTGCTTATCACTTAACCCGCATTTTTTTTCTCGGCATCGGCCGTTTTTTCATTAAATTTTCTTTGTCGAAATAGTAAAGGGAAGAAAAAAAAATTAACTTTTTGATTCTTCCGTGAGAATGTGGGAGGAAATGACTTGAGTTGAAAGTGGCCAGATGAGCAAATGATTCCATCTTCAAGTTCCGCGTTCTTTATTTTGAGGATAGCGGGGGTATTAGTAATCGAGACTTCCTCCTGTTAGCATCGTCGTTGGGATTGTTAGGACTTACCTACTAGAGCCGAATATAGACTGTGCATAGGACTTTTTCAAGTAGTATTACACTAAGAACATTGTAATCTGTTGACGAAAAGAAGATCGGCTCTCACTCACTCCCATTTAAACTGCTTATTTTATTTAAGTATATCGCTCGCGATAAATCAGGATTGGGTGGCAGCATCAGCAGTCTTAAGGAAATGAGGAAAGAGAGAGAGAGATGGAGCCTTCTCGTAGCAATGGTGTTTTCGTGTGCTTATACAGTACTTACTTTTTCTCATGTATCTTTTCACTCTTTTCGCAACATTACATAGACGCGCAAGCACCAGCAAAAGCTCGACTTCTCGGATCTGGAATACAAAGTCATTTTAGTTCCCGAATGCGGTCTTCGCGGTTTTCCTAACATTTGATTCCGTTCTTTTGACTTGCATCTTATTCGTCAATTAACTTTCGGAACGTTTCGAATCTCTAGGTACGAGGGCGAGAAAAGTTTGCGTTTCCGGTTCCAATAGGGACGCTCATTTTTTTATTTTTTTTTAAAGATACACTTTATTTTTTGTTGTTGTTGGTTTTCTTTCTATCTAAGTGTGTGTGTGCGCGCCTCAATTCTTTCACTTTGTTCTATTGAGTGCAGCCACCGTCAGCCATTAGCAGGGTAATTTGTGGATAAAAGCGCGCGTATAT
>JAQGAY010002298.1:0-10924 GCA_034698085.1 Polydesmus angustus
TTCTAAAAACATCTATTAGGATTCTAAAAACATATATTGAGGTTCTAAAAACATATCTTATGGTTCTAAAAACATATATTGAGGTTCTAAAGACATATATTGAGGATCTACGAACGTCTATTAAGGACAGCATCTAAGGGCATGTACTGTATATATTAAGATTCTTAAAACATTTATTAGAATTCTAAAAACATTTAGGTATTGAAGGTTCTAAAAACATTTAGGCATTGAAGACATTTTGTACAGTATTAAGATTCTAGATTTTCTTTAATAAATCAATTAATCTAATCAATTAATGGAAACATTTCTTAACACAGACTCATCGAGACCTTTAATAACAATAACAAAACAATGTTAGAAACATTCATCATTTTTTCTCATTTCATTTGAATCAACTGCAAATCATACAATCAAAACACAGTTCAATATTTGTAACACGTTTTTTTTCCTTTAACAGCTTATGAACTAAGGTAGATAATCCAATAGCATACAGCTAGTTCATGTACAAAAACTCATAAAAATATTACCAATCCCTTATAGAGGAATGCTCAAACCTTTCCCTATTTCAATTGTTCATTTCCTTGTTCCCTCGATCGTCCTTCTTGACAATCATTTTCCCGTCATACAATCACTATTGTCTGTCTTTGCGTTGTGCATACAACATCCTCTAACTAATGGTAAACGAGTACCGGTCAGTCCGTCTTATGGTACCAGATACACACAATCTTATGTCCAGTACCAGCTGTAATCAAATGACGCAGGGTTCCTTGCTGGAAGCATTTAGTGTAATTTCTAGAGTCTCAAAATTAAATAACATTCTAGGTGTTTTTTTTTTTAAAAAACCATAACAATATAGTTAGAAGATTGTTTATCTTTTCCAATATTTAATCTTCGTAATTACTTAATTAATTTTGTTTTTATATTGCTTATTAGAAACTTAGCACACAAAATCACGACGGAAAACATTATTGCTATCCTCACTTTACATGTGCCGTGGATACCGAGAACATTCGGCGCGTGTTTAACGACTGCCGCGATATCATTCAGAGGATGCACTTAAGACAATACGAACTGTTGTGATCGGAGAATAAACAAAATAAAAAAAGGAAAAAGAAGAAAAAAGAAAAAAAAAACTCTTAAAAAGTTTTTTTTTTGTTGTGAAAGACTTTTCGGGGGGTTTTTTGTTGTGTTTTGTTTTTCGTGGGGGGGAAGAGGGCAATTGTGCATTCAGAGAGCTCGATTGATGACAAAAAGAGAGCGAAGAAAGAAATAGAGAGCACATGTGAAGATTGAAAACGATGAAAGAAGATGAAAAAGCAGATCTGTGAGCCGTCTTAGCAGTGTCTTCATCCATTTTAAATGTTTTTCTTACCTTTAAAAAAAAAATACCAACCAACAACAACAACAAAAACCACGCTTCATTCGCCACTTCAAAAAATAATAATAAAAAAAATATACTTTTTCCGTTTCATATAACGAAAAATTTTCTTTTTTTCTAAAAAGAAAAACAATCAAAAACATTTTTTTGTGGGTGTGTTTATGCAAAACAAAACAACAAAAAAAATAATAAAGCATAAGAAATTATTATTAATTAAAATGATAATAATAAGTTATTAAAAATAAATAGATAAAATTAAAAGATTTTTATCGAAAGAATGAAAGAACATTAATCGAAGAATAAAAAATGATGATTGAAGAAAGAAAAAAAAAAAAAAAAACTAGCAAAAATTACACACAAAAAAAAAACTCAACTTTTTGTCTAGAAGAATGCAAATTAATTGATTTTTTTCTTCATTGTTAAGAAAAAAGGAAAATTACCTGGTCACAATAAATAACAATAAAAACAAACCCCCTCAAAACAACAGAACTTATAAAAAAAAAAAAATTGAAGCTTTGAAATTTGTTTTTATCAAACGTAAATGTTGGGTTAAAAAAAAAAACCTGGAAAAAAAAATAAATAAAAAATAGCTGTGTATACGTCATCACACACCGTAGTAGATAAGAATTTTCTGTTTCTCATCTTCTATTCGGTGCTTAATTAATTAACTAATAAGTAGAATTATCTTTTTTTATTATTATTATTATTATTTGAATTTTTGTGTGTGTGAAAATGAAGAAGAAAAAACTTGAAAATAATAATAATAAGCAGCTAAAAACTGTTCAAAGAGAGTAAGCAAAAAAAATCTGGAACCGGAACTCCACCTTCACTTCCAAGTTCCAAAAAAAAAAATCATACAAGAAATGATTGTATTTCATGAATTTTTTTTGCTGGGATTTTATTTGAAAATTTTTTTCAATAAGTGTAAATGTGTGAACATAAGGACGGTGTTTTTTATATACATATACGAGTGGTGTTTATAGTCGTTTCTTATAATTATTATTAAAAAAGAAAGTGCTTAAGTAAGAAAGTGGTTACTTATAAAATGATAACCGCTTCTTTGGTATTCATTAACAACTTGAATAAACTTATACTTAGGAGAGGAATTATTATTATGACATGACGTCATTGCTTATGTTATTTTTACAGCTAAGGAAATGAAAAATTTACAGATTTGGCGGTTAAGCTTTTTTAATCGTTCTTATTCTAAAGTCCACTTCTTATGATTATCGTCCGCTTTTGGAATTTATTCATTCATTTACATCATTCTGTGCAAACATAAATTCCAAACTTTGACGACATAAGAAGTGGGAACGAGGAAAAATTGCTTAAGCGCAAAATCTCTAATAAGAATTTGGTTTTGATTTTGAAAAAAAGAACGTGTCAATTAATTATTGGAATTTAGTTCTAATTTTTTTTCTATAGAAATAAACTTTCCACATGGACACATCTATTTATGTTTATAATAGTAAAATAAAATAATTAATGTTATTAGCAGTTGTTTTATTTTGATGTTTTTCTCTTTTCTAAAAAAATGCACAAAGTTTTCTATATATTCCAAAACTAAAGTAAAAAAATAGTTTTAAAATATAATTTAAGTGATGAAAACTTTGCGCAACCTATTTTAAAAGCTTTTTACGATAATACAGTAGTTCCAAAATAAATAAAACCTAGTAACAAATCAAAATAATCGATTTTTTATAAGTAAATGTTTATATTTTGTTTTTAAATTTTCCATGGGTAAACTGCGAACATATACGTGTTTATTTATGTTTATAATTACAAAATATGATAATGAATATAATTATAATTTATTTTTTTGGAGATGCCCCCTACGCAACAATGGTCTTATTCATCTCTGGTACATAAGAGTAAATTTTAACTCCCTTACAGCAGTTACTTAACTAATTTATAAGATGCGACTATAAATATTATTCTTTACCTTATAATAAATTATTATTATTAATTATTTGAACGATGTGATTTGAGAGTGAAGGTGGTGTAATTTTCCAAAATTTGTTTTAGGGCCAAATTAGGAACTGTGTTACGATTAAATTACTATGTGTGTGTTTTTTTGTTCGTTTTTTTTTTTTTTTTTGGCTATTTTTAAAACAAGTTTTAATGGCGAAAATTTTTATTTATAGAAAAGAAAAAAAATACTTTCTAAAAAAAAAAAAATTGGTTTTACGAATATTATTTTGTTTTTTGTTTGATGTAGAACACTTTTTTTTAATTTTATTTAATAAGATGTTTAGATTTTTAATACAGTAAAATCTCTGTATAACGAAAGTTGAGCTTAGTTGTTGCAAAAAAAAAATTTATATTCGCTGTGTACTTGAAAAAATTTCGTTAAAGATGAAAAAAAAAAAAAAAATTAAGAAAGAGGGGAATTTTTTTTTTTGATAAATGAGAAAATAATGCGAAATAAAATGATTAAAATTGCACTATTTTTTTTTATTTTATTTAATAATAATTATGGAATCATTTCTCATTTTCTATCCAAGTTTTTTGGTCTCAAATTTCGCTGTATCGATCATTTTTTTTTTCTCGTATGAGAAGCTAAAATTGTTGTCTCGTTAAACTGAAAATTTTTATTAAAAGTGTCTTTGTTACCTGATATTTGATTTACAAGAAAGAAAAGAAAAAAAAAACAATATTCGTTTTACTCGAAGTTCTCGTTTTACATCGAGCTTTTTTTTACTGACGTTATGGGCTTTTTTAAGAAACCGGAAGTGCATTAATCGTCGCGTTTTTCTATTTTTGAATGTGATTAAATTAATTCTACATAATAAGTGATTTATATTTATAGAATTTTCAGCCCAAAAATATACCTATCTCTTGATTCAGCAATTCAGTTATTGATGACGTTGGGCTTACTTTCTGAACGCTTCTTACCAATATCATAATGCGTAGGAAGCCAATATTTTCAACATGGCGACATTGGTTGGAAACGTTCATAAAGTAAGTACAATTTCATCAATACTGACATGATGGAGAACTGATGAGCTACGCATGCGCAATAAATACGTTATGTAAAAGGAGGTACGGAAATTCTACGGTAAATCTTTGTATAAATTTGTCGGTCTCTCGTTGAGAAAAAGATTTTATTATAAACGTTTGCTAATGAGCTACCGTAAGTTTTAGTAGCGTTTATGTATGGCACGCCCGCTTGCACAAAAGTAGTTCAAAACTATAAAGTTTACTGGAGAACGAACTTTGGGTTATTATAGCTTTTGATATTTTGAGCTATGACCTTGCCATACTGCTTTGAAGAAAAATTTTGAAGCGCGACATTAGTTTTCACCTTTTATCTGCAAAGTTTATTTGCATTTTACTAGAAAATTATTGGTAAAAGATGAGTTTAAGAAGATCTTACGACGATTCTTCAGGTAATACAATTATTTATGAATTGAAATAGTAAATCCTGTAAATGGGATTTGAGCCGACCGGTAATACCGGTAGCTGTGGCACTGTTCAAAATAAAGATGCGTAAATAGCCTACATGTTGTTCAAAACATACTAAACTCAATTTATGTCGAAATAATATTACTGTATTAATGTTTAGATAATCAACCCGCCCGTAAAAGGCGAAGATTGTCAACATCCGAGCCGATCGAAATCGAAGACCGTCTCGAATCACTCATAACCAGAGTTGGAGAGAAAGTAGGCTTTTAATCCATAGACTAAACGCAGATTGAACTAAAAATAATGCCAAAAATTAATCAAAAATAGCTAATTTTGTGTTTTTTTACGCGTAAATAGAGTACGTCGTCTCTGGAAAGCAATCTCGATGGACTTGCCGGCGTTTTGGAAGCCGATTTACCCAACTTTAAAAGCAAAATATTGTTTATTTTAGCCGATTGGTTAGTATGCATAGCTATGGCGAGAATTAACAGAATGAGTTTATTTAACGATGTTTAAAATCTCAAACCGTTTTTATAATTTCTTATGGTATTATTTTGAACTTCTCTATATCTTTTCCATCGATTACGCTCAAAATATTAGCCATTTTAAGTGCCAACGTCATTACGTGAGTTTTGAGCGTTCATGGATGGAGAAGTCGTAGATAAAACATAAAAGGTTGTTTAAATTAATAGAAGAAATCGAACATCGTTAAATTTAATTATTACTTGAGCTTTTTTGTTGTTGTTTACAATGTTTTTAATTTTAATAGTGCGACGAAAATGCCAGAAAAAACTACTGTTTACACCACACTTGTCGGCTTATTGAATGCTAGGAACTATAATTTTGGGGGAGAAGTGAGATTTATTTCTTGGATGAAAAAAACATTTTATTTCAAATTTGAGAATATATTAAGTGTTCCAACTTTTTTTTTTAGTTTGTGGAATTAGTTATTCATCAATATAGAGACGCGTTGAAAAATAACGAGTTTGAGAATGCGAGGATAATGGTAATTATTTTTTTAAATGGGAAAAATAATTATACAATTTTTGTTTAAATTTTGGAAAATTAAATTTTAGCTCCGTTTTTTATCCGATTTGGTCAATTGTCACGTCATTTCAGCAGGTTCATTACTTAATCTATTTGAAAGCATGGTTGATGTGATTACTGAAGAAGGCATTCCTCAAGTAAGCTCAAATCTAATAAAAAAATGTTTATTAGAAATTCATTTCAGCTGTTTTTATTTTTAAGTTGCGAGGCGATTGGTACGTTTACGCTGTACTTTCATCATTGCCTTGGGTAACTTGTCACCTAAATGTTATTGTTATTAAGAATTAGATAAGAGTTTAAACATTTTTAGGTTGGAAGAGAATTGTACGAGAAAAAGGAGCAAGAATTGGATAGATTGCTATCAACAATCGACGAGTATATTGCGTAAGTTTCAATTAACCAATTGATTAATTATTCTGTACTTTCGAAATGCAAATCATTAGCTGTTCAGCTCTTAACGATTTATGTAAAGGAGATTTTTAACGAATTTTAATATTGCATACAAATTTTCTTTTTGTGAAAATTGGATTTTTTAAAGATTCTGGCAAAATTATCATTTAATGTTTATATTTCTTATAGGAAGAGACCGAAAAATTATCATTCGGCTTTGAGAATTTGGTCTTCCAACCCACCACATCCTCAAGAAGAAGTAAACGAAAAAAATTCATATTTAGTAAATGTTAATAACCAAATGAAATCGTGCAATTTTTTAAAATAGTATTTGGACAATTTATGGGCCACTATTCGTAAATTGCGAAATGATAAATGGCAAGAAAAGCACATAATTCGACCGTACCTTGCGTTTGATGGTATTTTATGCGAAGCTCTTCAACACAATTTACCCAATGTTCAACCTCCAGCTCATCACGATGCATGCGTATATCCTTCTCCCTCGGTCGTGTTCCGTCTTTTTGATTACACGGACTGCCCAGAGGTGACTTTGATCTTCATAATTATTTTTATTATTACGGTTTATAATAAAATATAATGGATTTTCTTTAGGGTCCGGTTTTGCCAGGTGCTCATTCGGTCGAGAGACTCTTAATAGAAGAGCACATTCACAGGATCATTCATCAATTTCATGCGGAACGAAAAGATTGGTAAATTACCTACCTAAAATAAAGACATGTATTTTTTAAGTATTTTATTTGGGTCTTCCCTTCTAAGGTTCTAAATCTGCATGATTTTAAATTTTTACTATTTCATTTTATTTTTCGGGTCTTATTATTTTACGATTTTTTGGATGGAATTAATTAGCAGTACATTCTTTTTTTTTATAACTTTCTGGTCCAGTTGTGCATTTGTAAATTTGAAACTATTATTTTCTTGAATCTAATTTTTAGTGCTGCTCAACTGTTGACTTTTCCTGGTAAACAAAAAGTTCCACTGGATTACATGATTGTTGAAGTATACTTTATTTTAATTTCATAAAAATGTTTAGAATTGTTTTCTTAATTCATTTATATTTAGGTTATTTTTGCCGAACTATTTCAAATTCCTGTTCCAAGATTTATCGAAATTTATTACGGTTCTCTTTTAATCGAGCTTTGTAAATTGCAACCCAGCACTTTACCTCAAGTGGTATCCTTTTTATTTAAAATTTAACGTAGCAATTATAAATTGTATGAATTATGTTTTTGATCTTCTTACCTTAATTATCTTAGTTAGCATTAGCCACTCAACTAATGTATCAAAGAATCGATGCCATGAATGTTTCTTGTTTCGACAGGTAATTATTTAATTTTTTTTAAAAAAAAAAAACACATGCTATTGTAATCAGCAGTTTTGAAAATAATTTATTTAAAAGGAACTTAAAAATACTTTTTGCATTATAATTTATTTAGTTAGTTTATTTAAATATTTATGTCTACATCAAAAATTCAAGTTCCGGTTTACGATTCTTGTTTGCCAATGTTTAAATTTAACAGTATACAAGAACTCCTTAAAAGTCTTTTATTTTTACTTCATGATTTCTTCTTAATTTTATTTTAATTTCCTCATCTTAGTCACGCTCTGCATTTTAAAAGTTTGTTCACGTTAAATATTTGTGTTTGCATCAAAGATTTAAGTTCCTGTTGGTACTTTTTATTCATAGAAACATTCGTAAAGCAAAGTTATTGATAATCTTATTTAAAATCCTGCATTTTAATATAAACAAAACGTTAAAGTTAAGCACTTTATTAGAGGAGCGTGTTTAAGATGTGGTATAATATTAGTTTAAAATATCACATAATGTAATAATTTTTCGTTTAGATTTGTGAATTGGTTTTCCTACCATTTGAGTAACTTCGAATTCCATTGGACTTGGGATGATTGGTTACCTTGTGTAGAGAAAGAGATGGACCATCCTCAACCAACGTTTGTTAGGGAGGTTTTACATAAGTGTTTGAGGTAAATTTAGTCCTTCATTTTTTATGTGTGGTAAAATTTATTTGTTCGACTTTAATCAATGATTTTGTTTCAGGTTGTCGTATCATCAACGAATTGTTGACATTTTGCCAGAACAATACGAACCACTTTTACCGTTGAAGCCGGCGCCGGTTGATAAATACAACAGTGAAGGAGGAGGTAGGAAAATTCTTTTATTTATTTTTATTATTAGTTAAGATAACATTCCGCGTACGAGTATTCTCGAAATTAGGTTTTACACTTTTCATGTATTTCTTAGGGCAAAAAGTGAGACTATTTTTTCATTCGACCGGCATATTATTATTACAGTGCTGTTAAACGTTATGATATTAAGTTTGTGGTATATATTTACATTAACATGTACAGTATTTAAAAACTGATTCATAGTTTACAAATTAAAATATTTTGTTAATAAATTAGTTTTAAGTTTTGCTAAAATTAGTGTTTAAAAGTAAAAAATTTTTCCTTCGTTTCAATTTAAACTGCAAGATAAAATATGTTTTAGTAAGATTAAAACAGTAATAGTTTTCTCAGAATAGTTCATTGCCAAATGCCATTGAACTAAAAGTTTTAAATTGCACATTAACAACCAATTAAATTATTAAATTATCCCTGTAATTTGACACTTTTATAAAGAAAATAAGGCAACATGAAAATAGTGATAGTAAAATATCTCATTAAGTTTTGTAAAATATAAATTTTTGAGCAACCTTGAAACAAATGAAGTTCCTTTTTTGCTTATTTTTTTGGAACTCATTCAGCTGGTAAAAAGAAGGTTATAATACCTATATTTCGCCATTTATTACATTAATATTGACCAACATTTTGGGTCTTTTATACAGTATACGTCACATAAGTTCTACTTTACAATAATAATTAGAATACCAAATTAATGCGTTGGGTTAATGAAGTTAAATAAAAATGAAAATACCCAAAGATGTGATGAACCAATTTTCACAGGCTCAACTACCGGTTGTACCGGTACCAGGTAACCAACCGTAAACAATTTATGGTGAAGTGAGCAATAAGTTCTCACCCAAAAAAAAAAAAAACTTCGACTGATTATCAAAATTACAGTCAGTACGTGTACATGGTGATCGAAATTTCGAAATGCAATAACACCTATAATATCATGGTTGGTTACTGTAGTACCAGGCCCCATAGACATATTTCCATATCGTAATGCGATTCTAATGTTTATCTAAAGGGATGGTTAGTTTTTAAATTATATTTTTTAAGGAAAAAGTCCAGAACAAATCCTCGATAGAGGGTAGCAAATTTTTCTTCAGGTTGCGGCGGTTGCGTTTGAATTTCATTGTTTTGCACTTGATTTCCTCCTCCGCCGCCGTGTCCACCGTCGTGCACCTGACTAGAGTGAACATCCGCTCCCCCGTTGTTATTGTTCTGAGTGTTTTGGTTCGCGTTTTGCATCGCGTTAACTTGCTGGTTGTAGTTATTCTGCCCTCCATCGTTCTGTCCATGCGCTGCATCTCCACCCGGTTTGTTATTCTCATTTTGGGCTTGATTTCCAAGATTGTTATAACCATTATTGTCACCTCCATTAGATGATCCATGATTAGGACCATCACTGTTACCTTGCGATCCTTCATTATTATAGTTTGCGTTACCATTGTTTCCATCCCCACTATTGTAGGAACCTCCACCATCACTACCTCCATAATTAGAACCTCCTCCACCATCACTACCTCCATAATTACTTCCTCCGCCTCCATTATCACCTCCATAATTAGAACCTCCTCCATTATCATGAGTTCCGCCTCCATTTCCATAGCTAGCACCTCCCTCATTTCCATAACTAACTCCTCCACCGCCATTTCCATAATTAACCCCACCTCCACTTTCATAACTAATTCCGCCTTCACTTCCGTAACCAGCACCACCACCACCATAATTGTTCCCGCCGCCGCCACCATAACTAGCTCCTCCACCACCACCATAACTAGCTCCACCGCCACCATAACTAGCTCCACCACCACCATAACTAGCTCCACCACCACCACTATAACTAGCCCCACCGCCACCATAACTAGCTCCACCACCATAACTAGTCCCACTTCCACCATAATTTTTTCCACCCCCATAGTTGTAATTTCCTTGAGATTTATATTTTTTATTCGAGAATTTTCCCTTTAAAATGTCTTTGATGACTTTGATAACGGCAAATGTGCTTTCTCCTTGGTAATCTCCTTCTCTGCTGAGGTCATAATTATTATTACTAAGCGGGATGGCGTCGTAATGGAATCGGCTGGTCACATATTCTGTAGGATTTGGGCAGTAGCCGTTGTTGCATATTAATGTGTTTTGTTGGAACGAAGATCTTGCATTTTTCCATTTCTCATTATTTTGATGGTTAAATGAGAGGATGCCATTTATTAGATGAAAGGAAATCTGCAAGAAAATGTTTCATTGATAAAATGCAAAGACTATTAAGGCTAGTTTGATAGATTTCGAATTAGTATTTTCAGCTTGAATTAGTATTTTCAGCTTGAAATAGTATTTATTTTTTAAAAAAATATTTAATAATAAAAAGTAACAAAGTTTATTTGTCAAATTTTATTACAAGTTTTCTCAGATTAAATTAAAGTTAATATAATAAGCCAGAAACAATTAAAGACTACTCAAAATTTTGGAATATACATAAAAATAATATACTTAAAACTTTTA
>JAQGAY010002299.1:0-10921 GCA_034698085.1 Polydesmus angustus
TTTTTTTAATTAAAAATATTCAATTATATTAATCATTCGTACAGCTTGGTTTTGATGGACACTAATATTGTAGTTTTATGAATTTATTTGAAATTTGCAAAATAATGTGGTAATATATATTTGTTACTAGTTGGACAGATTCAAGGAACCCCCAGCATTTGGGCCAATGTGTGATCTGTTGTGGTCGGACCCTCTTGAAGACTTTGGTAACGAAAAGAATTCAGAACACTTCAGTCACAATAGTGTGCGAGGTTGCTCATATTTCTATAGGTATTTAATTTTGCTTTAAAGGCTAGATTTTATTTATTCTTAATTTTTTTTATTGTTTTTTTTTATTAATCAGCTATGCAGCATGTTGTGATTTCTTACAGCAGAACAATTTATTATCTATTATTAGGGCCCATGAGGCTCAAGATGCAGGGTAATTATATGTTAAGAATAATGTAGAAAATAACAATGCTCTTTGCATACTATTCGTTATTATTATTTTATCATGTTTAGATATCGAATGTACAGGAAAAGTGTAACGACGGGGTTTCCTTCTTTAATTACGATATTTTCAGCGCCAAATTACTTGGATGTTTACAACAACAAAGGTATTGTTTTGTAATAATTTGTATTTATTTTTAGTTTGAGTTTCTCATTATTATATTTTAGCTGCCGTTTTGAAATATGAAAATAATGTAATGAACATTCGACAATTCAATTGTTCACCGCATCCGTATTGGTTACCAAACTTCATGGATGTGTTTACGTGGTCATTGCCATTCGTAGGAGAAAAAGGTGAATTTGCGTCTCAAGATGTAGATTAGAGATATTTAATTTTAAAATTATTATGGCAAGTTGTTTCAAAGGACAGTATTTAATGTACTGAACTTCTAGTAATGAAAGTACCAATATTTGAAAATTGTTTTTTTTTTTGGTGAATAATTACGTTCTTTTGGATAAAATGAGCTAAAATAAACCAAAATTACTAAGTTGAAATTACAGAAGAACTTGGATTATCCGTAACAATGAGAAAGTTTCATAGAATTACTGTATAATTCTTTGTTTAAAAAACGAATCAATCGTATATTAATGTACTGTACATGAATTATTATATTAATATACCCGTAGTACTCGTACAATGTACTGTACAATTATAACTATTAACTTGTTATTAGTTTTCATATTCGTGAACTAATTTTAAAATGATACGATTACATGATGTAATGTTAAAAAATGTAATGTCTGGATAGTTTAAGTTCTTTTGAGCTGAAATGGATATTATAGTAAAATAAAAATCTATAATAAAATTTATTTTTAATTACAGTGACGGAAATGCTAGTCAATGTGCTAAATATTTGTTCAGATGACGAACTTATGTCAGAAGGTGATGATACGTTTGAAGGTATGTGTCCGACTATCGTCATTTTCTCTAAATTTTTCATAATTTTTAGAACAGGTTTTTTTATTATATTCATCTCATATGCCAATAGGAATATTAGTCTGGAAGACAAAAAAATTGCTCATTTTATTTTTTTAAAAAAAATTCAAAAATATTAACATTTCTTTTTTCCGTCAAAAGAAATGTTAATCAAAATTAAATAAAAATCACAAAAATAATAGTGTAAATTATAGTGATTAACTGAGTGAGAACAAGTTGGCAAAACATTTTAGGCATGTGAATATATTAATTTAGTGTGTGAACAGTTGTGGCTTTGAGATGGCGTTGCATTTTATTGCTCACCTCTAAACTAACAACTAAGTTTTTTTTATTATTATACATTTAAGTAAGTTATTCCAAGTTGTATTAATTGATTTTTTTTTTATAATTGGCTATTAATTTTTATGGGTTAATGTTTGCTTCCTTTAGTTTACATCCTCATTATTATTAAAACCGATTTTTAGCGAAACAATAGACGTTTCAATGCTAAAATAAATACAGTACTAAAATATTTCTTTGTTTAAAAAGAGTAGTTCTAGTTTGTTTCAACCAGCAGGAAAACATTCCTGACTGGAGGCAAACAATTAAAATATTTTTTGTTAAAAGTAATGTATAGTCTTTGTATTTTTAAAGCAGCTAAAAGATTGTTGGCTTATCAGATTTTGGGTTCCTGTTCTATCTCGTTCTCTGCAAAATCGCATGGAACCTCACTTCGATGCCAGTGAAAGGTTTTATATTAATAGTTGACAGGTTTTTTTCCCTCCTAATACTTTCAAGCAAATTTTCGGACGAATGTCAATCTGTGTTTGATTTTTTTATTTAATCCGATTTCTTAATTTAATTTTTGGCGCTAACTTTTGTGGCAGGGTTTGGCTAAACCAAAATGCGAAGCAGGAACTTTGAAGAGCATGCATTTTTTATTATTTTATCCTGCTATTAATTATAATTTTAGATTTTTTTATAATCATTTATAGTTTGCACTGCACTTTAATTTTTTATTTGATGATTTTGGCACTTTTTTGTTTGCGCATGCTTTGTAACTGTATTTTTTGTAATTTCATTATCTAACTGATTGCATTTTCTGTTTATTAATTTCATTTTTAAAAAATTGACTTAGCAACTGATAATTCCGATGATGGTTAGCAGTCTTGTTCTACACTCTTTATTTCATTTCATTGTCAGTTCTATTTCAATGGTAGCTGTTTTTATGGTCTGTTCTTCACAAATCATTATCATTTTTTATATTATATACCTTTAGGCTCATTTGTATATTTCATTCTTTTTTTCATCTAATTATATTTATATATATTGCACAATGCACACAACGCTGTCAATTACTTCTATTTCTTTTCTTTTTCTCTGCTTTCCGTTCTGCACAATTCGCTGTCTCTGCCGCTCCTGCATGTCTTTGTGCCACTTATCCTTTGGGACAGTTCCTGTGGTGCTTCGCAATGGTAAGTTCACATTACCTAGCTGCTCATGCAAATAAGATAATTAAAAATATGCGCTAAAATTAATTAATTTTTAGTCGTTGTTTTATGAGTTTACTGATTACGATATTTAAACTAGGTTGAAGGCGATTTGCGCGATGCGCTTTTTTTTACAGTTTTAAATCGGTATATAATTTTGAAGCAATTATGATAGATATTTGAGGCATGAGTTTATTTCTTTATTCAATATCTAAAAGATATTTTTTTAAAAAAAATTATTAAAGAAATTACAACATTTGAATGACATTTTTAACCATTTTACGACCCGTATTCTTAACTTGAGTAATAATATTAACATAATTATTCTTCTGAACTTTTAGGATTAGAAAATGAGTAGATATGGAATATTACATAAACATATTTTTTTCTTTAAAAAATTTCAAGGAAGCATTAATTAATTTTAATAGGTTCCGTATTTAAATTTATTTAAAAAAAAATGTAATTAAAACTTTTAACTTTTACATTTTTATCACTAGGTTAAGCTAATTTTAGTCAAATTAATTATTCGATAATATTGCGAGATCCTTCGTAAATTGCGAACGGCTCTATTACCTTGTTTTTCTTTTTTCCTTTATACGATGAAGGTGGAAGCGCCAGCGCTAGGAAAGAGGTTATCCGGAACAAGATTCGTGCCATTGGCAAAATGGCTCGGGTGTTCTCCGTGCTCAGGCATGATGCTCATTTAAGTTTATTTTTTCCAAAATTCTAATTATTATATTTTCAGGGAGGAGAGCGAGAGTGTATTACAACTCAAAGGGTTGACACCCACAGGTGTGCTTCCGTTGGGAGCTCTTTCAGGTGGCAAATCATCTCTAAGAAATGGTGAGGTTTTTTATAATTGGCAGAATGGCACCTTGCCGAGCCTTTCTGCATTCTCTGACTGATGAGTGGCTGATGTTAATGAAAGCTATGACTATTTTTGAACTTGACCAATATTTTGGAACTAATTTTGGCTTTTTGAATCGTTTTTCAATGCTTTTCTATTTTTTTTCTCTTTCTCTCAAGGTTGTGAAGGGATTTTGATTGATTTTATTTTTAAAATAAGAGTTCAATTTAAAACAGAATGGATGATTGAATTTTTTTTTAAGAAAAAAAAAAGCTAACCTCAAAAAAAAACATTTTTCTAATAATTATTATTATGCATTTTTTGGATGACACGCATTAATTGCAATTCATTAATGCTTGAATCAGCAAGCAAATCCATTCACTTAAAACTAATTTTTTGGATGCACTTTGTTTTTTCTCTTCTACATTTGGCACCAATTTGCTGCCGGTTTTTTATTATACCGTTTTCTTATATATTTTTATATATAAGCATTTAATTAATAATTTTATGCATTTTTATCAGCCAGTCATATTATTCCTTTATCAGTAATCCAGAGCTTGCTTTTTTTTCTCTCTTTGTTTTTGTCACGCGATTATTTAGCAGCCCTACAGGGCTTTTCACCAACTCACAAGATCACGTCTTTCGAGGAAGCGAAAGGCTTGGATAAGGTAAACGAACGTATGCCTCCACGAAAAGATGCGGTTCCACCTTTGGAGGATAATCATCCGAGTCCACCGAGTCATCATAGTGGCCAATCGCAAGCCAATAGCACTGCTTCCAGTAGTTCCTGAGGGTGACTATAGCTTCAAGCTGTGCCTCATTACTCCCTCGCCACCATACTTTTTTCTCTCTATTACTCTATCTCTCTCTGTCTTTCTCTTTTTTGATTGTTCTTCTCGACCGCAACCCGGTTTTTTCACCACTCATTTTTAACTCTTACATTTTTTCCTGCGCACCGGTGTGTGTCTCTATTTCCCGGCTGTTAACCTAAAAAAAAATCGACACCCTTCGCGCACGTACAATCTAGCCCAGAAAAAAAAAACTACTACTATAACTATAACTACTACTACTACATAATACTACTACTACTGGAATTTAAATATTTCGTCTAACCAACTTTTTCTCTTGGTGTGTTCCATTATGCCATATCCGATACCATTCCTTCGTCATATGTGATGGAGCTTTTTATATTTTATTTCTGCACCCAAAAATCAACAACAAAAATAAACTAAAAAAATTAAGCAAAAAAAAAAAAAAAGCAACGATATGTACTTCATTTGCCCCGCTATCCACTTAAAAAAATCCCGGGTAAACGTTTTAACATCGCATCATCTTTAACATGTTTTTTTCTGAAGAAAAATACACACAAAAAAATACATATGCTATCGATTGAGTGATATAATACTAATGTAATTAGTTATCGTCGTGCTGCTGCATGAATCTTAATGCGAATCTTTCAATAGGTTGACATATAATTTTTTTAAAAAATAATGTAATTTTTTCCTTTTATTTTTTGGTTTAAGTTTCACTCAAAAAAAATTTCATTTTGAAAGAAATATAATACTGTATTGTTCAATTTGAGTTTTAATAACTCGGATATCTCTTGTCTTTTATCTAAATATTTTTTGAGATACATTGTATATATATTTTTTGTTTTATGGAATGATCTGATCGGAATTTGGGATTTGTGTTGTGGTTCGACTTTCCCCGATCTATCTTAACTTAAACCAACCTAACTGATTTACAGGATGCCAGACTGAGGTTGTACATATAAAAAATAAAACTACTCCTATGCATTAACTATATGAATATTTAGACCGTTTAAAAACAGATGCGAGCCTCAGTCTCATGTCCGCAATTCTTGTAAACTCTTTGAGATCTTTTAATAGCTCTCCGAGAGTTTGGAGTTCCCCAAGCGGCGAAATTCTCAATACACCTATTTGTATACAACTAATAAGTTATAATAATTATTACATTACCTTTAACCGAGTTATTATTTTGGGTTTTTTTCAACGGTGTATGTTAGACATTTGTCATTTCATCAGAAAAATCATGATAAACTTAAATTCTTTGATCGTTTTTCCGGTTCTCGTTTATGAAATGACTGTTGGAAGTGCAGTAGAAATAGAATGGAAAATGGCTTTAATTATAAAAACAATTGTGGCCAAACTCATTTTTACATTTCATCTTATGTATCTCCTCCCACATACACATTTTTTATGTATGTAACGAATATATATTTTTTTCTTTTTTTTTACATTTTATTTTTTCGTTGAACGGATTTGTCCGTGTTAATATTTTTGCTAATGTTGCTTGTTTATTTTCTTTCTATTACCAAATTTCTATAACAATATTAAAAAAAGCACCTTTCTTAAAAGGTATTTGGGGAGATGTTTGCCAAATGATAAATAACTTTTATTTTATATTCAGAAAATATGAATTGTAGTAAAAAAAAAAGTTAATTGTGAATCGAAGAATGTCTTGTAAGGCAAATTGATGATGTTCTTATCATATAAATATGTATTTGTAAAATAAGAAATTTTTGCCATCTATTACATGATTAATTCCGTTTAATCATTCATAATATATCTTATCTGAGCAATTGGTTATTATTACCCTGTCAAAGATTCACTCACTCCTTTGATTCCCTCCAAATGAGCTTCTCAAAGTTAAAAACGGAGCTTTTTGTTGACTATCTTTAAAATTCTATATACATATATACCAATTATATATCTTTATATACATAAATATCCTGCTTTTACAATTAATAATTGTTAATTTTTGAGTGACCAACATTAATTGAATGTCTTTTTTAAAAAAGAAAAGTTTCATTTTTTTTAATTTTTACGGTTGTTATTTTTTGCTCTCTGTCTCTTCTTTTTTGGAGTGTTTAGCAAACTATTTTGTATAAAAAAATGCAATTTCAGACATTCTCTTTGCACATTTAATTTCAAATTTAGCGGTTGTCGATCTGCAACAAATTTAAATTATCTTTGTGCATAAAATCTGAATTTGGCAGTAGTATCACTGTATTTTTTTTTTTATTGATAACTTTTAAATTAATAACCGAATCAATTTATTTATACTAATATTTGCTTATGATTTACAATATGAGTGGTTAATAATTAAATACAATGTAGATTATAAAGTATTGTGGAATGACGTTAATTGGGTTTTTTCATTATTTTTTATTTGATAGCATTCAATATACATAAATTTTAAATAATTTATAATTATTATTGTTTCGGAAATTAATATTCGTTTGGGGCTCCGGAGGATTTAAAAATAGCTAACTAGATTATATGTTTAGTAAAATCCCATCAAAATTTAATTTTACAAATTAATTAATGTAAACAAAAATTAATGCCGGGTTAAGAGACACACTAAAACCAATTTTCCAATATTTTTTTATAATTAAATTCAAATCCTATTGTTAAATATTTAAGTGTGTAATAATATCATTATACATAATAATTATTATGATGACGACTTTCATTCATTGGTGAAGTTTTGGGATTTTGTTTTCATTTTCACCAGTGGAATTGTATAGGTAGATAGAATTTTGGTCAGATCACAATGTTTTTAGTAAGACGGTGCAAATCAAACAAAAAAAAAAATTAATAATAAAAACGATCGATTCAGTTTTTAACAATAATTGTTTCGATCTAGCAGCAGTAATTTTTGAACCAATGAGGACATTTGTACAAATTGTATTAATATTCATGTTATTTGGATGCAAAAATAGTAAAACATTTTATGTTCTCTCACTAAAATCGATTTGCTGTCAAAGTGAGATATCTAAATTTATTGTCGAATTTAGATGATTATAATGATGTTTTATGGCAAATTTATTTTGTTTTTTAATTATGAAAAAGCACATCGACAGCCGCGTTATCACTGCAAAACCGTTACTGTTTATAAATTATTAATAATATATATTGCGCACTTTATATTGTGTGGTGCGTCAAATTGATGGAATTTTCTCTCTATCTCTTTCATGGAATTGTTACCTTATTGAAATGGAAGTAAATATATTCCATATTGTGATCTAGTCATCATTTCAGAGACGGGAAAGTCTATAGTCTCTGTTTGCTATTATAATTATATGGCTAAATCCATATTTCGAATTTGTTTTATTAAACATTAAGTACTAATATTGAATTTCAAAGACTCAGCGCTATATATAAATTTTATTAGGAAATAATTTTTAAATCAACTTTATACCATTTATTTATTTTTTGAGGCAAAAGTTTTTATTTAAATATTTTAATGCATTTATTATTTTTACACTTAAGTTTTTATCGATAGTACAGTACCGGTATATTATATAAAGTTTACTCGTACGTACAGTAGGATTATGGACAAATATGATATTGTATAACAATTTCCAATTAAAAAATGCAATACTTTATACGGAGTATAATTACAAAGAAAGTGTAATCAACGTGCATCGATCTTAACTTATATTTGAAAGCAAAGTTATCATATAATTTTTTTTCTTTGGAAATTAAAATATTACCGGTAACAAACAAGTGTGGATAGTATAGCAAGTAGCACTAAGGCAACGAGGATAACTACGTTGGCCAAGCTAAAATTTGTATACACAAGTGTATCTTAAAATAAAGTTTTTATATTATTCTAATAAAATTTTAAAATATTGATTAAACGCCTTTTTGTATTTTTTTTTTTTTCTCTAAATTTGACTGCATTTTTGTAGATGTCGTGCATATAATATTTTAAGATTTTGCGAGTAATTTTTTTTTTTGTTTGGGTTCAAAAAATGCAATTTATTGAAAATGACAGCCTCAGTCTTGCACTACGTAATACACGTTTATCGAGAGTAATTTTATGATTGGTATTTAAGTGGCTAGCGAATGGTTTGATCGGGCGAGAGTGAGTTAGTATTTCAACGGGTTGTTGGTTTTTTGCTGGCGGAGCTTTTAGAAGTCCATAGCATGCACTTAATAATAATTGTTGAAGAGTGGAAATAAAATAAACTGAAATTACCAAAAAGTAAATTTCAAAAAACAAATGAAATTTTATTTGCTGAAAACGCTTTTATTAATAGTTCATGTACTCCGTCAATTCATTTTGTTTTCCATTTTTATTATCTTTAAAATATCGTATTTTTTACAATTTATGTACCAAACTGGAGCGATCGATTGGCACTTCTGTTCATTTTTGCTGCTATTAGCCTTATCACATACTGTACAACTTTTTTTTTTTTTTTAAAGAAAATGACATTCTTTTTTATTTCCACTCTTTCACTAAAATCTTGATATTGTAATAGTAGTTATGAATGAGCAGCATCGACATTATAATAATTTTTGATTTAAAAAGTTTTTCAACACGTGTTCATAAAAGTTTCTTTACAATTATCTACAGTTGAATTTATTTAATGTGCTTATTAGTTCCGTTCTCAATATTGTATTTTAGCGTAACGCTATAATTAATTCATATTTACAAATGTTAGTAATAATTATGAAATTTTAATATTTTTATGCAATGGATTATAAATGATGTACTGTTTGTATTTGAGCATAATTTCCCTCATTATGCAAAACTAAATAACTTTAAATAAGCGTTTAAGCTTTTGAATAAATAATTTTTTTTCTAATTATAGTATAGTGAACTTCGTAACTACCATTATCTAATTTTTATACGACGTTTAAAATTATTTCTTCCCTCCTCTTTTCACGCTTTTATCTTCAAAACCGGGTTTACAACTTTAAAAGAATAAAATTATAATTGGAGTGTCTTTTATAAGTATATAATTTGATTATCTCTGATTCATCGTTGCATAAATAAAACTGTTTTTAATTGTAAAGAAAATTTTAATTGGAGCGACGCTATGGTTAGAACAGAACTTCTCTAAAATTTTTTAATATTTTCTACTTTGCTTCATATAATAATTATTAAAATTAATGTCTCTTATAAATCCTTATCCTCTTAGCATTCTTTGAACCCTAAAAAATGGGATGCATGCAGTCGAAATTTATGTGACATTTAAGCTGCTTTTCTTAATAATTATTGTACTTTTTTTTATAAAAAAAAAAAACGAGAGGAAAAAAATCTTAACAACAAACGTAATAATATTAAGCCATCGTTAGCCATATTTGGCATGTTGGTTGTTCCGGTCCCATCGTAATCCCAGAGCTCTTCGCGTGAGCAATTCTATACCTATGTAACATTTATGTGTTCAAATAAAAAAAAACGAATCTCATAAATTATTACATTTTTGAGGGAAAATATAATTTCATGCGGTACCGTTACATAGAAAAGTAAAAAAAAACAGTATAATTAACATTTTTATTTAATATTAAATTTTTATAACTTACATAAAAATATACATATTGTAGTACATAATGTTAAATACTCGTAGAAGCGTTATACGATATTATGGTGAACTTTTTGTGCACACTGATGGTAAATCCTGTAAAGTGTTATCGTTATGGGTCTGACAAAATAGTAACCAGATTTGTTCTATAACTGCAAAGCGCAGAAACAATTTTATCATTTTCAAAAAGCTTTAAAGAATTTAAAATTGGGCAATTAGTTTCAATTACACTATCATAATAACACATTTTGTAACTGTACTTTACAAAGATGTGCAAACACCAAAATTTTAGTAGCCTACTGTTTGATTTTTACCCACTGTAAGGATATGCTAGAAATTAATTTCAGATGACGACGTAGTTTTTAAGCTATCGACACAATTCAGGTCGTTTCTTTACAGACATCTTAATCGAGGAACACATCTTTAAACCGTTTTAGGAAGGGGTGGAATATTATAGGAAGTTAGGAACCGAGAGAATTATATACCGTATTTGAAATCTTGAATAATTATTTAAAATTTGAATAAAAAACATTTCAAGAAAACAGTCTTGACTTAAAATTATAATAAATGTGAGATTTATTTTATGGTGGTTCGTTTTACTTTCTGATATCCTGTATACAATACATAAAGTATAATGATGTAGCCTACACCCATGTATCTAAACAAATACTCTAATGTACTGCATAATTTCAAATTTAGAGTTATTCTTGTTAAATTTTAAAGCTATTCCTCACCAGTATAGAAGTGTAGGTTATACAGTAAAACTACAATAATTTTATAACAATTATTCATTTTATTTTTTTCGAAAAAAATATATATTTTTTTTATTTACCGTAAGTACC
>JAQGAY010002300.1:0-10919 GCA_034698085.1 Polydesmus angustus
TATACCGGTACAAAATCATCCGCACTATAATCAAATTATTAATAAAAAAACAGTTTATTTAACATAGAAATGCAGAGAAAAAAATGCTTTCAGTGTTTAAATAATCGTTAAATTCTGTACATATCTAAATATCGCATGAGATACAATTGTTTTATCTAACTTTTTTATACATTACGTAAATATACATGTAACGATTAAAATAATAGAAAAACTAATTTTATATATAATAAAAAAATCAATTTCAAAACAAAATTACTTGATCGTAATATACATATTATTCAATGGAAATAAAATAAAAACACAATTATTATTTGTTTTTTTTCTTTTTTTAAAAAAATTTGTGTTTGTAATTATTATGTAAGTAATTTTGAATACTAATATAACTTTTTAATCAAACATTAAAGTTTTAACTATCAGCTGTGCAATGGAACATAAGAATACTGTTATAAATTTTCAAAGCAGGTCCTAATTTAATATTCATTAATTTTACTATGTCGGTTTGAGTCAAAAGCATGAAAGCTTCCCCGTCAATTTGCTATATAAAAATAAAAATTATTATTAATGATATATAAACTTTTAATTCCAGAATAATTATTACCTCATCTTTAAATGACTTAGCGACGTCTCTGCAGCCAGGTATAGACTTGACAAATTCTCCCACTTGCTCCACATTCCACTCCACAACGTCTTTTCTTTTAACGTTACTGAGCCCCAGTAATAGTTTGGCGTGACGATGCCATCCGATGGGCAAATCGGAAGTGGGGTTTTGAGTAAAAATATTTGGTGGAATATAAATGGCTTGTTGGTTATAACTACTGTCGTTGGTTTCTTCCTGTATACTGACGCCTACGTGTTTCAACAAACTGTGCGAACTTGGTTGAGGGGTACTGGAACCTGATAATGAACTTCCACTATCGTTTGATCCATCGCCTAATTTATATAAAAATTACAAAATATATATTTAAATTTTAAAATCAAATCTTACGATTATCGCGACTGTATTTACTGGAAGGTGGCGTGAGTTCGTCGGGCGCAATGGTTGAATGTCTATAACGGTAACCGTTAATTAAAAATTAAATTAAACCGTTAAATTAAAAACACAAATTTCTTACTTTCGTTTTAAGTTTGGAGCACGACTTGTCGCTAATATGGAACTCATGGCAACACCGACACTATTTTTTAGCCTGTTTTTCTCGTAACGAGGGCAGCCTGACAGTCGATGATGAGCCGTAAATTTGCCAGTTATATGACCAGAGCCGTCGCATCCAGGCGTAGGACATTTTCGAACGCATTCTCTATGGTAAAGAAGAAATAAATAATAAAATGCGTTAATTTTACATTAACTTTAAAATGTAAACTAACTTGTTCGATGCTGGATCGATGATGGGGGAATTACAAACACTTTGAGGCCTTTCTGGGTCTTGACTAAGTGGAGGAACTAAACAACCGTCTACGTTAATCATTCCCTGCATTCGATCAGGGTTAAATTCCTTATCGAGATTAATCGGAGAATAAGGGCACCCAAACGAACTAATATATTCACAGCATCAAGTTAAGTATATCTTAAGCGTGCGTGATATTTCTACTAGTTTTGTACCTGTGATGAGTTGTGTATTTGGGTCCTTTAGTATGACCCAGACCTTTGCAGCCTGGAGTCATGCAACCGCTTGGAGGAGCTGCGTTTAACTCTGCCGTGGCTAATAAAATTAAATTAATACAATGTTTAACGTTGAATATGTTTATAACAAAATTACTGAGAGGAGGTTGAAGAATATGACCAGTTTTCGAACACCATCCAACGGGATGAAGATCGGGTGAATCGTCGTCGACCCAGTAGTCGTAAATATCGCTCCAACCGCTAAAATGAATCTTAATCTGATGATTTTTAACGTCAACGACTTCAGCGGCGCGAATGAGGCTTTGATTCCGTTTGTCAACCGCTTCTAATCTCATTCCGCGACGAAACCCATTCGAAGGTCTCTAAACAAATTAATAAACAAATGAGTCACAATGGCAATACAATAAATCATTAAAAAACACCTGTTTAAAAGCTCTAGAAGGAACTGCTTGTGATTTGGTTTTAGCTAAATAGTGATCCCAAGAGAAAAGACTTGGATTATTACTATATTCTGCAACAGAAAATAATCCTAACTAATTATTATAATAATTGTTAATTAATTATTTCTCTCATTATCAGACCTTGAGGTGGCGTGAGTTTATGTCCGTTATCTTGACACCAACCCACTGGATGTATATAAGGTGAGGTAGGATCCGCCCAATAATCGTACATGTCATCCCAACCGTCAAAGTGAATTAAAAATCTATTATCCATCACATTGGCCACACTAGCCACGCAAACTAATGACGAGTTCTTTTTATCCACAGCCTCGAGTTTCATCCCAACGCGAAAACCGTGAGGTGTAATTGCCTATTTAAATAAATAGATAAAATTGAATTTCAGATTCTTTTCTGAGAACAAAATGCCGATTAAAATGTTTACTACGTTGGATAATTTATGAGCAAATAAATGTTTAGGCGCAATTTGTGACTTTGAAAGTTTTATATAGTTGGACCAGCTAAATGTTTGAGGAGAAAATCCTATAAATAATAATACAAGTTTAATCCTCGTTGATATAGAAAATGAAAAAAAAGAGAAACCTTTTGGAGGTTGAAGTTTGTGTCCATATTTTTCACACCAGCCAGCAGGCATTATGTCCTGAGAATCTCCGTTTACCCAAAAGTCATAACACTCTGGGTATCCATCCAAGTGAAGTCGAATACGAAAACCCGCAACTTCAGCCACTGTGACGCAACAAATGAGAGACTGATGACGAGGATCCACCGCTTCCAATTTCATTCCCATGCGAAACCCATTTTTAAAAGATGGGAAAGCCTTATAAAAATAAAATATTAAATAAATAGATGCTTTTACAAAACTTTTTCTGTTGGATTATGTTCTTCGTCTTACATCTTTAAAAAGTTTGACTGGGGCAACTACAGCTTTTTCTTTTTCCAAATAAGATTGCCAAGAAAAGCCAAATCTTTTTTCTATACAAAATTAGAAAAATAATAATTATTTAGAAAAATAATAAAAGCTTTTCGCCGTTTAAATACTTAAATAAATTTCATTCGAAAATATCTATCAATTAAATCAAAAAAGTATTGATAAAATTCTTTAGTTAAATAAGTTTCAAAATTCAAAAAAGAATTTCAGCAATAATTTTCGAGTTAAGAAATACTAACTGCCTTTACTTCCCAATGGCCTTCCTCGTCTTTCAACTTTTACTAATGGAGATGGCTTAACCTAAAATCAAACAAAATAATTATTATTATGTAAATTAGATTATAATTGCTACAAAAAAATGTAATACCTCTGAAAAATTATTATCACCAGTTTTAACGTTTACGAATTGTTGTTTTCGTATTCTTAATAAGTCTTTTTGATTCTTCGCCAATTTTCTACCAACAACAACAAATTAAAAATAAATATTTAAAACGTAAATTATTTTTATTACTTTTTTGACGTGGACTGCGTGAAACAGGCGCTGGAACAAAACTTCTCATTATGAATAAATTCTTTGGCCACACCGTAATGACCGCAATGAAAACAACACCGAATCTGATCGGAGTTTTCGATTTCATCCTCGCACACAATCGATCTATTGGAATCCTTAGTCGATTCCGTGTCGTCTTCATCGTCGTCATCTTCCTCTTCCTCGTCGTCTTCGCCATCTTCCAAAGTTCCTTCGTCCTCCTGCACTTCTTGCTCGACTTTCTCTTCTTTTTCCACCTTAACCTTAACTTCGCTCGTCGTCGAGTTAGTTTTCGTTTCCGAAGAGTTGGATTCAACTTTAGTTTTCGTTTCTTCCTCCGGAATTATTTCTATCAATCCAAACTCGTTCAATCGAAACTGTATAAATTTCAAGACGAAGAAGAAAATAATTAATAACTTTAAAATTCAATTTTTAATATTAAAATAATAATAATAATTACAGTGAGATTGCTTCCAGGTAACGAGGCAACGCCATTGCTCCACTCCAAATTATTCACCGGATCGTAATCACCTAGAATTTGTTCCAATCCTAAACTGCTATTAGGATCATCTAAACTTTTGTTGGCTTGATCCTCTTCGTGATTCGATCCCGTTTCTACATTATTCGTTTCGCTTTTCAATTCCACTTTATTCACTTGAATTTTTCCGCACTCTTTCGGTAAACCTTTTTTCATGTTAAATTTATTAAACTTGGAATTATCCACGTCGACTTTGGAACAATCTTCGTTTATTATTGTCTCGACTTTAGGAGTTTCCAAATCTTTATTATTTTCTAAATAAAGACGCGCGATTAATTAGTCAAATATGTAAACTTTTTTTATTATTATTATTAACATATAGGTTCAAATATTTACTAACCGTTTACGTCTGTTCCATTTTCTAAACACGTTTTCTCACTTTCCATATTACTGGAAACTGATTTTTTTGAAATCATAATGTTGGTTTATGATTATTTATTATGATCACGGTAAAGTCATTCGTAAAAAATATATAAAAAAAAAATCGTCCAACCTAAAAATGTATTAAAATATTATTATTAATTATTTTTTCTTATAAACAATAATTACGGACTCAAAAGAAATCATTTTTTTTCTCGATTGATCATCAAAAATCTTGTTGGAAATTTAGAAAAGAAATATAAAAATGGATGTTAAACGTTCTTTAAGTTTAATATAATTAATTTTTCTGGAATTTATAAGTATCTTAAATTTATGAAAACAACTTTTTTATAGTTACAAAATTTTAAATTTTTTTTTTTTTTTTGTAAATTAAGTAAATCACGAAATCAAAATTTCAAAAACCGAAAATTAAACGAAACTTTTACAGATAAAATTGCGATGAAATTGAACGGGTGCTCTATGAGTATTCGACGCTTTAAAAAAAACGTTTTCAATGTAAACAGGTTAATATAATATTATAATCGCGATTCAGAATAATATTATTGTTCGAATACGTATACGTGAGTCATTCTTTGAATATAAACAAAATGAATATCTTCATTTTAATAACGAAACTAATAAATTAAAAAATAAAGAACCGATAAATTTTCCTCTTTACTTTTTTTTAATTAAAAAAAAAAATGATCTCTTCGACGGGGGAAAAAAAAAATAAAATTGAGTTAACAAAAGCATCGGGTTTACATAATTTTCTAACCTGACCAAAGTCATAAATAGAAAACGCGAGCGCGATCAACGCCAAGTTAAACTGGCGATATTCACTAACGTTAAATGACAGTGAAAAATGAAAGAGTTTTTCATTTTTCGCACTTTCAACACTCTTCAATACTTTATACTAATAAATTAAGGTAATAATATTGAAACAAGTCTTTTAATTTTTTTTCTCAGCAAATTCTAGATAAATTTTATAGCAAACTTTTACTTCGACGTAATCCGCAAAATAAAATTGATTCACTTTTCGAAAAAAAATATTTATATTATTGATTTGAAAAATGAATTACTGTATAAAAACGTACGTACTATATAGCTATAATAATACCACGCGAGGAAAAGAAATAAAATATAAATTAAAGCTGAAAGTACTTCAGTAAAACTATCTAATTTTACTCTCGACTTAATGCTAGAATTAATTTAATATCGGGAAGTATAAAGCGAGGAGTGTATAGGAAAATAAAAATTTTTATTTATAAAAATAATTATTTCCACTGCAACTAGAAAGCTCCAAAAAAGTGAACAAATAACGTAAAAAAACTCTTTTCCGTCAATTATTCGTCTCACAAATTAATACAACCAACCTTTTTTCTTTCACTTGGATTAATTTCGGTCGGGAAAAAATAGTAAACTCGTGATGAAAATAAAGAGAAATAAAATTTTGAGGAATCAAAGTTTACCTGCATTTAGTCCAGCACCGAACTTGTTTTCGCCATCTTCTACCCATAATGCAACGCGCGCGACGTCATTCTCCCGCCCTTTTATCAAATAGCCACGCCCACCACTCCCTGCTCATAAGAAACACACACACACAGATGTATGCAAAAAAAAAAGCGAATTAAAAATTCCTACCAATAAAAAAATTTAAACCAACAGAAGAGAAAAAGAATCATAGCTGCAATTAATAAGAAAGAAAAAATTTATGAAACAGTTTAAGGCGGGATATGACGTTGTTAATTAGATAAACTGCTAGCGTGTTTCAATGTTCGCTTCATTTTTCTTTCAAAAAAATAATTTCGAATAATCGCTATAAATAAAACACAAAATGTCATTTCAAAAATTATTTTTGTTTTTTTTTTTTTAGATTTTTTTTTAAGTTTATTTCAAAAAGGCAAAAAGAAAAATTCGATTTAAGCGATAACTTTTACAAATCAGCTCCAACACGTAACTGACCACAACAAAATCTGAGCTGTTTTTGAACATGAAATTATAATTAGAAAGCGGAGAATTGTGGAGAAATTGAAAATAAAAAAAAAATCTCGTCGTATAAGCAGTAGTATTATTTAACGGAAATGCTGCAAAAAAAAAAAAAAAAAACTCCAAAATAGTACATGTACAATAGTTTTCAGTACTGTACTTTTAAAATCGGCAGGCGTAACTTTTAAAAGTAAAAACGAGAAAAAAAAGGAAATTTTGACCACTTATTTTTTTGCAGAAAAAGCGGCTCTAACGTTACACTAAGACGAAATTCTTTATAATTTATTATAATTTTATCTTTTTTAAGTCTCATCAAATGAAATTTATTTGGGGTTTGATTGATTTGGGAAATCAAATAAAAAGTATGAAACCACAGGAGAGAAAAAATATAATTCGATAAAATGTCAAAACGCCCGATGTAGTAAGAACGCAAAGAATTCCCCCCCTAATAACAACAAGAATCCCCGTTTAACGAATAATTTAAAGATTCCAACAATTATAACTAAATTTCAACGATAATTTTTTTTTTGTTTTGAGTTTTCTTTTGTTTTTTTTTATCTTGTCATGAGAGTCAATGGTTGAATAAAGTTGTGACCTCAAACTCTTTGCCAACTTTTTTGGGTTTCAATTTT
This sequence comes from Polydesmus angustus, assembly GCA_034698085.1. NCBI lineage: Eukaryota > Metazoa > Arthropoda > Diplopoda > Polydesmida > Polydesmidae > Polydesmus > Polydesmus angustus. The sequence goes on from JAQGAY010002300.1 coordinate 7,050, forward strand.
TCAAGTGACAAAATAACCGGTTGTTCTACCTCCCTTTTTTCGTTATAAGGTGATAAGTTAAATAATAATTAAAAAAAAAATAATAATTCCAAACTCTATGGTATAAACATAGTCAGATTCTGTTCTTCTCCCCTTCCCTCAATATTCTTCGTCGTCGCCGACGTCTCTTTGAATCACCTGACCATCTTCACCGTCTTCGCCATCCTCGGGAGCCGCGAAACCTTCCTAAACATCGACAACAACGAAAAATTATTTTTAGATTGCCTTTCGCATAATTAAAAATCGGGGGATAAACTTTCTTTTTTTACCTCTGTGGCGTACAAAACTTCAATGACTTTCGAAATTATTCCAGCGTTAGCTTCATTTTCATGCTCTTGACACAAAACTTCGATATCTCTTAATTTTCCAAAGTAGAAATCACGCTCTTTTTCCAAACCGTCGATCGTTATTTTAAGTTCCATTATCTAATCAAATAAATTATTGAAAGAAAAAAAAAACAAATCGTTAAGAAACGTTATAATGATACACTCAAAACCCTCCAATTCCGATACTCAAGCCGATTATTCAACATTTCTGATTCTGAAAACATTTTTAAGACAATTATTCTTAACTTAAAAAAAGAAATATGGTAATTGAAAATGTTTAACTAACTGTTAAGAGTAGAACGAAATTATAACAAACACAAGAATTGAGTTTGCAATTATTATTATTACTGCCAAAATATTGGAAAAAACCTGAGTTTTGAGTGTAAATTAACTTCGTAAATTATTTAATTTAAAAGTAAATGCTTGATATACCTGTGCTGTTAATTCTTCTAATTTATGAGAATCTCCGGTAGGTCCACTTACAATTCCCGAAACGACTCCAACTCCGCCTCTATTCGAAACAGCAACTCTAGATGGGGGTGCCGGAACCGATTTGTTATAATTTTGCCTCGGAGCTATTTAATTCATAAATGTTTGTTAAATTTACACACTTTCTTTTAAGCAATATATTATAACTGAATATTTAACAAACCTGCTTTGACGACAGCTGTCGTTCTGTTGATCGCATTGGCAGCGTTCACCCGGTTGAAATTATGAGCAGGGGGTGGATTTTTGTTCATCGAAGTGATGGAACCATGTGGAGGCGTTTTCGAGACTCCGATATCTTCACCACCTCTGGCAGCAATGGGATTATATTCTCGACCATCGTAATTAGCGTCGAAAAACTTTTTAAACCACTGCAGAAATTCGAAATTATCTTGGAATCTGCCTTTAACCAACCTTTCAACCGGAATAATCTACCAATGAAGAAAAAAAATATTAAAGATTGGACCTTAATGAATTTAAAAACAAATCATACCTTATCCACTTGCATTTTCTTAAACGATGCTTGAAGGAGCTTAAAATTTTGAATAAATTCGTGCTCCAAATTCGTCTTAAATTTAACTTTCTTCAAATTTACTGATGCTATTTATTTTTTCAAAAAAAAAAAAAAAAAATGAGAATGAGTGTTAATAAAATGTTTTGTGAATATATTTACAATAGAAAGTATACAACTACCTGGGAATAACATATCCATAAACTGGCAATAAGCCGCTCCTAAAATAAAAAAAATAAAAACTAGATTAAACGCCAAGATTTCTTAATTTGAAAATTACGTATCGGTTGAGTAATTTCAATTGTTAAAAACGAAAGTTAAAAGGAAAGTGAAAAATACCTGAACATAATTCTTCAATTTTAGTGTATTTGGCCGCAACACAATCGTTGACCCACAACAACATATCATGTCGACTCAAATTCTCCGTCGTTACGTTCGTCGAGTACACGTTCACAGCCATTCTCCCGCCGTTTCTCTTTTATCAATCTCGCTAATTAAATTCTATTCACTGAAACATGAAAAAAAAAAAAAAATCTCGATTAATTAAAGCGAAATCACGTATCGTAAACAACAATAATTTCCGATTGAAATACACCGGTAAAAATCTTATAAAATAAACGTAAAATTCGTTTTGAAAATAGGGGAGCATCACTTTTTTTTTAATGTTGCAAATAATTATTGGCTAGTTCCCAAATTGTCATTGGAATCGTTGTTCCAAATTTAATCGAAACACAAAAGTTGAAAGTATAGTTTCAAAATGCGGAAAATTTTTTTTTGTTGTTGAATTAAAATAACGGCGCACCAAATAGAAAAAGATTATTCCCCCTACGAATAAAATTGTCAAAGCTGGTGGGCTAAAAAAATAAGTAGTCACCTACTTTAAGATTGTATTAAAAATGCTAGAAAAATGTTAAAAAGATTGTAGGCGTTTTAGAAGGTGAATGAAAGCAGGAAACCGGTTAAAAACTGTTCCTTTTTATGGTATGGGCTGCGGCGGCGACGACGACGACTGCCAAATCGACTTTCACAACGCCTCGGCTTATTCGAACGGTACCTAGGTCATTGACTAATTACCAACCATAAAAAAATGGGGTGTGTTAATAAGAATAATAAGAAAAACAATGATCGATCAGAAGATTAATTGTTATTAAAAAAATGATCGTTAATTGATTCTGCGTGTAAACAATGGCGGTTAGGGCTATATAGTTACGAACACGTCGGCTTATGCACGTTTTTCACCTACACATAATAGTATTTTACACCGTTTTAGATTAAGTATAAAAGAGCGAATTATTATTATTATTTAAAATACAAGATTTTCAAACTTACCTAAATGAAATGCACGGTCAAATCAATGATAAACCAGGCGAACCTTCGCCTTTCGTGGAATTAATTTTTGTCGAGTAATTTTTTTATTTTCCGTTTTTTGATACAGTCATAAAACGCTCGATCGAAGGTAGAGGGCGCAGCAGGCGCTCACCGCTCCACCAATCAAACCCGCCTTTTTCAACTTTAATAATTTCAAATAAAATTCTACAATTTTATAAAATTAAAATAGAATAATGTTAATTCGTAGATTATTGATTAAGATTAGAGTGAATTATAGTAATATTTTCTACAATTTCTATTTGTAGATTCGAAGCACCGTGACTTGAAACTCATAATATTAATATGAAGTGAACGTGACTCATGTCATCGGCCTACTATTATTATTCTGTCATGTAGTATGAAAAATTGGGAAATCCCTTTAGAGAAAGTCACTGTAAAAAAAATATAATAATAATTGTAATGCCATTGACCTCAAAATAAAAACATGTACGACTGAAACTTGTTGTTTTGTTATATTTACGATTCAATTAATCGCGACAAAACAATACTAATTATTATACGTTTATAACTTAATTTTTTTAAATAAAAAAAAAATAATAGCTGTCAAAATTTAATCAAGTTTAACAAATCAATAAATAATAATCATAAAAACAAAATAGGAAAAAAAAAAACCTACACAACATATTATTATGCGATCACAATGATTTTATTTGTGCATAATTTATTTGGAGAAAAAAAAAATTATCTTCTTAATTAATTTTGGAAATAATAATTATTTGTTGGTTTTTGCGTGAGCGTAACCTTGCAGGGTGGTTTTGACTTTCGACACGCGGTACATCGATTAACTTTCGCTTTCTGTTTCAATGGACACGTGCAGATACACTTGATTGTGGCCGTGGTAGTAGTTGCTCGAGTGGTCGTTGTGATTGTAGTTGGGCAAGCGGTTGTTAAGGTAACAGTGGGGCAGCACGGGGTTGTTGTAGTCGGGGCAGTGGTGAGAGTAAAACAAGAGGTAGGTGGTTGAGTCACCATGAAACATTTGGTGACAATTTTTTCCGTCAGCATACACGTTGTGCTTGGAACCGTCACCCATATCCAGGTGGTAAGACGGATGGTGGCTATGTTAGTAGTAATGGGCCAGGAGCACGCCGTGGTCTTCCAAGTGGGGCATGGCCATTC
>JAQGAY010002301.1:0-10918 GCA_034698085.1 Polydesmus angustus
GAGAATGCGCCATTTGCGACCCCAACGGTTCGAATTGTGCTCAAATGGGATATTTTGCCATAGATTATGTATTGGCGCAAAACCCAATACCAGCTAATGAGTCGTTCTATTTGACAACCACCGACACATCTCCTTATTGCGTAGATCATACTCCATAGTTTATATTATGCAGTATAAATTAGATTGAACTAATATGAAGCGCAATCATTTTTTTCTAAATTTTATTGTGTTTTAATGCTAAAAAAGATGACTTTTAAATATTTTATTATTATTTCCCATCACAGAAACTGTATTTTTGGCAGATTGTTGACTCCACTTCCACATTTTATTTGATTTTTTAAAATTATTTGAGAAAAAAATCACTTGCGATTCATATCACTGTATTTGAAGCGACCCACGTAGGGGAAAAAAAACCTCGCCTACTAAAAGCACAAAATAGGCACATATAGTAATCTTGTAATTTTATTCCAGTAAATAAAATATATTTTTGCGCATTAATAATTTGGTACAGCGTTTATAACTTATCTCAAAACTGTTAATTTATGCGCAGTTTTTAAATTATTAAGATTGATCGTAAAAGCCACCGCTTTTATAACGAGTCAAAACAATAACACCATGAATAATTTTACGTGCAATTTCTCAATTAATTTTTTTTTTCTGTTACGCATATTACACGCACAAAACGCTTTCAAAAATATTTCAAGTTTACGCGCATATTTTACTTTTTAATTTGGCAAAAAAAAAAACTCACTGGATCGTGATTATGCTGATGTATTCTTCTATGAGAAATTAACTTTTCGCGTTTTTGCTGCTTTTTGGGCAGATTGGGGCCAAACCGAACTTTTATAAAATTGCAAATAAAATTTGAGTATGTACAAAAAACATTTGTTTTTGTTAGAAATCTTAGTTAAATCTAATTAATAAAATATAGCGTTGTGAAATGGTTACCTTCTTTTAGAAAAACCCTGTATAATCGAAAGCTTGTTATTGGCGAAACAAACAAAAAGCATTTTACAATGGCGGCATTCTGTCCTTAAGGTTCTGTGGCGCCTCGACCTTTCATTATGTAATTTATCTCCAGTTAATGTATATTGTTAATGTAAATAAGCGGTGGAATTAAAAATCAATTCAATTTAAATTCAATAGAGTATTGTAACAAGTCACGCTATATTTTTGCATCTTGACGATTATATTGTATTTGATTTGAAATTTTTTTTAGATAATAATAACCCAAGCTAGAATTTTGCTTTCTAATTCGGAACTCATCAATTTTGAATCATATCCTAATAAATTTTAAATTATTAGATCGATAACAACAATTACGAATTTACGGTATAATTATATAAATATAACTCCTAGCTTGTAATTTGAAATTTTTTTTTTAGATAATAATAACCCAAGCGAGAATTATAATTTCTAAATCGGAACCCATCAATTTTGAATCACATCCTAATAAATTTTAAATTATTAGATCGATAACAACAATTACGAATTTACGGTATATATACACGGTGTCCGTAAAAAAACCCGTTCAATACTGAATTAGTATTAAATGCTCATAATAATCTAAAATATTTAATTGGCACATGAAAATCCTTGACTTTAAGAACTTTTTTAACATTTAATTTTTCTATTCTGCGTCTAAAATATCCACTTCCAGTCACAACATAAACAGTAAACGCATGATTCTCACCCCTTAGCTATCTATGCTCTGCATTGATTCCAGCTTGATCGAATTGGTCTCATGCAGCTGTATCATATCCTAGTACATATCGTTATTCAGATTTAAATGCGATGCACAAGTACTTTAAAAACTTATTCTAGCAAGTAAAAATTGATAGTAAAATATTGATGCTCTACAAAAAAAATATTATTATGTATTATTTACTAAAAAAAAAAAAAAAAAAAGGTCGCTACTCGTAATTTCAACGCCTATTTTGGTGGTTAATGTACCATTTTTTGCAAAAAGTGGCACGAGAAAATTGTCAAAATTTTTCCAATGTTTTTTTTTTTTAAAAAAAATATTTTGTAAGGTGGAAAAAAAGTAAAAGCTAAAATAAAAATCATATATTTTTTTTGTTGCATCCGGGCGAAATATTTCACACGCTTAACGTTGGTTATAAGAGAACCAAAAAAATATTTTTGTCTAGTTCTCGAAAGACTTTGAACTCGGCATAAATTCGGCACTGCTTCCAAGTTCGACCGATAAAGTAATGTAACTTTGCAAGGTCAATAAAATTCGGTTTTAAAGAAAAACAATTGTAAATTGCTTAATTCTCAGAAACGAACGACATTGCTTAATAATACAAGTTATATAATCGTAAGGTTGTTATTGGCGAAACCATCAAAAAATATTTTACAATAGAGATTATTGTAAGTCATGCTGCGTTTTTGCAACTTGACGATAATACTGCATTTCATTTAAAAAAAAAAATTTTGTTGTAATTTTTCATAAATCAAGCGGGGATTTTGCTTTCTAAACCGTTTTTAATAATCAACTAACTCATCAATTCTGAATCTAACTCTGATAAAATTATTATAACGATAACAATTATATACCGGTATAAATATAACCCACAGCATGTAATTTAAAACGCTTTTGAACGGCTGCTCAAATAATATAACCATTCTCTTGCGTTGTTTATGGTCAAATATTGCCATGGCTTTGTCAAACTTAGTACCTTATATCAATCAGATAGGAAATATTGTTCAACCAATAATTCCTACTCCCCAATGCCTTACCGACGAATTATCCCCTAAAGACAACTTTTTTACTTTTAACTGTACCGGTAAAAGTAGTGTTGATCCAATACTATGTAAGTCAATTTCTATTGAATCGTAAATAATTATACTTTGTAAGTTATCCACGATGATTTTGAAAGAATTCAATTTGTTAAAAAAAAAAAAATTAACCAACAATTCCAAATTTGCGTCATTATGAATTTACCTACTTAGTAAAAAGGCGCAAAATTAAAAGCTTTATTATTGTTTTTAAAACAAACTGAAATTGACCAAAATTATTTCGGACGCCCGGTATAGGCCTACATGATGCTCGTGATTATTTCAAAAATCTAAATATTTTAATCACATATGAAAACGCTTTAACTTTTTTTTAACATTTACATCTGTGTTTCAAATATCCTCTTTCGGCCACAAATATTTTTCGAAAAAAGTACAATTTAAATTGAGCAAAAAATGTGGAACGCTTCACAATTTTACGTGTTTTACGTCATTTTACGTGTAAATTTATTAAAATATACACTTCCTATTTCTTAATAAATAAATTATAAACTGACTTTATCGGTTTACCAATCTTTGGTAACATTTTTTCAAAAAAATAAAGAAATAAACGATGATTGATTTACGACTTTTTTATTCTTCAATTTGAACTTCTGATTTATTTTTAGGCCTAAAACATTTATTATTTTTAAGTGCTAACACAAATGCAGCACATAACAATTATTATAGTTCATTTTTGCTACATTAATTATTTATTATTTGTTTACAGCTGCTATGTGCGTCATTTGATTTTTTTATAACTTACTACCGGGTACCTGTATTGCTCAATAAAGATGCCCGGAAGTAAGCAATAAAAAATCACGTCAACTTGACCCAAAGTAGTTTTAGGTACATAAATAATATTATGAAAAACAATTTAAATTGAATTATCATAATTATTAATGTAAAGTTAAGTTAATTTAACGTGACTTTTGTCGTTTTTCTACCTGAGAATATGAAGCTATTAATTTATTAACCTCAGCTGAACAAATATCGAACTCGAGATTGCATTCAAAAACAGAAAATTTCAGCTGAAATAATGAAATTTTTAATAACTACTACGCGCTTATGTTTTATAAGTAGGCTACACTTCTTATCACAAACATATTATTTACAGGTATATATTATCGAACACTAATTATTTCGACTCCTCTTAAAAATAAAATTGTAATTATTTATTTAAATAGCGTTGTGTACATATTGGTCGCCAATGGGTGCGCACGGTTTATTACGATTATATAGGTTGATACATCACGTATTTTTCATAAAATAAATTTAATAATAGTGTCCTTATAAAAATATTTATTAAAACTACATCTTTATTCTAAAATCATTTTTTATCAATTTTATGCAATTCGAGAATTTAATAATAAATAATGGCAGTTTTTAGTCATTTTCATTATGTAAAAAAAAAAATTTTTCGCTAGTAAAGTAATTACGAATCTCTTAGTTTATAAGCCATCAAAATAGTTAGTATCGGAAGCACATTATTCCGTATGTACACATCAGTAATTTTTGTAATAAAAATACAATAAATATACAAAAAAAAAATATGTACGGTATATATACGAGTATGTGCAGCAAAACAAATCATCTGAGAATCAGCCTAATATTATTCAGTTTAGCTTAGTCTTCCTTAGCTAATTTTGTTTTTGGTCAAACATTGTCATGTCTTTGTCAAACTTAGCGCCATATGTCAATCAGATAGGAAATATTGTTCAACAAAATATTCCTACTCCCAAATGCCTTATCGACGAACTATCCACTAAAAACAATTTTCTTACTTTAAACTGTACCGGTAACAGTAGTGTTGATCCAGTACTAGGTAAGCCAATTTCTATTAAATCGTAAATAATTATACTGCGCAAGCTGTCCACGATAATTTATTTTAATTTTATAACAAAAAGAAATTGATCAAAATTGTATCGAGCACCCAGTGCAGTGTTTACCTAATGTTCGTTAAAAAAAAACATTTTCCAACTGAATTAAAATTAAATTATTTTAGTAATCTTCATATTTTAATGACACATGGAAACACTTTACTTTAAAAACTTTTTTTTAAATGCATTTTTTTGGTTCTATTCCGTGTTTAAAACATTCTCTTCCGACCTTAACACTCGCAACAACACAAGCAATAATTATTATACCGTACCCACTCACTTAAAGTTTTTCCATGTGTCATTAAAATATTTAGATTATTGTTCAGTTGGGAAGGCTTTTTTTACGCACGCAGTGTATATAAAAAGTGGTTTTTAAAAATAATGGCTTAAATATAATTTTATAGTGAACCCTCTACCTTCTATGCATCTCAACATTAATAACAAAGGATCTGAACACAATCAATATAAGTATGGCAACTTAATTTTCATATTTCAATTCGTATATAAACTGTTAACAAAAATTATTCATAGCTATCGATTGCCCAAATTTGGATATAAACAACGTCAGCTCACGTAAATATAAAAATTAATCCCATCTCCTAAAAATGTATTTATTCATACATTTAATTGACATTTCTTTTCAAGTGTTTTCTAATTGCGAATGGTGTCGAGGCAAATACGGTTGCTTCCAGGTGGGAGGACCATTCATATCCATTCCTCACCCTCTCAGTGTGGCTCCTCAACCGGTACAATGCATCGATTTGAAAATTCAACTCTATACTCGATTGAATAAAGATGTTCCATTCGTAAATATGTTATTTATAATTTTTTTTAATAATATAGAGATTATTAATAAAAAAAAAAAAAATTTTAAAGAGTTTTGATGCCCAAATAAATAATTCACATTTTAACCCTGCGGAAAATTCGATTTTTCTTATTGGTGGATTCTAAAATGGAAATTTGTTTGGCTATGATAAGGTAAGCAATTAATATTATCAATAAAAACAATTTAAGAATAGTTGATAATAATTTGTTATAATGTCAGGACTTGATCAATGCTATTTTAAACGGCACAAATAACAACGTATTTATCGTCAATTGGCTCAAAGGTTCGGCAAGTACGTATGAGACGGCAGTAGCCAATACACGTCTAGTAGGATCAATGTTGGCATATTTCGTCAATTTATTAAGTGTTAGTTTTTTCTCTTATTTGTACTTAGAATTTGAATTTAAAAATTAAACAAATAAAATTTCGCAGGAAAAAATTGCATACTCTCCATCGAAAGTTCATTTAGTCGGACACAGCTTAGGATCCCAAATTGCCGGATATGCGGGCGAGAAGATCAAAAATTTAGGAAGAATTACTGGTTTAAAAACACTATAAATAAAATCCCACTCAAAATTAACTATTGCAACATTTTAATAGGTATGGACCCTGCTGGACCCTTCTTTCATTTTGCGAATGAAAGAGTGCGATTGGACACAACAGACGCCGACTTTGTCGATGTAATCCACACAAACGCAGGAGGTAATATTAAATATTATTACATTTAACAATTGTAAAAAAAAAAAATTAAACGCATTTCAACATCAACATTTCAGTACTTGGAATAATTGAAAACATAGGTCATTTGGATTTTCGACCAAATGGAGGAACCTTGCAAAACGGTTGTGATGTGTATAGCCGATTGACGGACCCGCTTCTAATCAACGTCGTTGGTTGCGAGCACGTCGATAGCATTTATTTCTTCCTTAATTCCATGCCCCGTTCAAACCCAAATTACAATTGCACATTTAACGCGCACATGTGCTCCAGCTATGTGGATTATTTAAGCGGAGAATGCGACAGTTGCGACCCGAACGGTTTCGCAATGCGCTCGAATGGGATATTTTGCCATAGATTATGTATTGGCGGGAAACCCAATACCAGCTAATGAGTCGTTCTATTTGACAACCACCGACCAATCTCCTTTTTGCGTAGATCATACTCCGTAGTTCATATTAGGCAGTATATTAGATTGATCAAACATGAACCGCAATCATTTTTTCCCCCTAGGATTTATTTGGCCTTAAAGCTGAAAAAGATAACATTTAAAAAAATGTATTATTTCCTACATTCTTTTTCTGTATATCTGTAGACCATAAATTGAAGTGCTTATCACGATTAACCTCATTCCTGACAATCAATGACGGGTTTCACTTTTCATTATTTTGATGATAAAAAGGGCATTGGTCTTATTGCGCCACAATTTCAGAACGACGATATTGTAGCGGTTTTTAGACTTAAGAACTACGTCAATAATCGAATTCCAAAAGTCTGTGACAAAGTCGTTTATTATATGGACGAGCCAAAATTAATAAAGGACCAATAATCCCAGAGCTAATCTGATTGCTGCAAAGCAGAATTATTAAGAAACTGGAGTTAAAATAGACTATTTATTTCCACAACCGTTCTCGCTATTATATTTCGCACGTTTCTGAACTTCATGTTTACTCACGGTGTTATTTTATTTCCCTTTTTCGCTATTACATAAATGTTGGGTTTGGTTAAAGCTATTTAAAAGTTAAATAAAATTGAATTTAAACAGCATTTAAAAAAAGTCTTATTTTTTTTTTTTGCGACTTATAATAATTATGACCTTAAACGTATTATTATAAAATTCAAATTTCAACCGCAGTTTGAGACTTATAAAGCGACAGTTTTACAATATCCAGTAGATTTCTAATGTTTAATCATCAAGGGCAATTTTAATGCAAATCACGTTTTAGTGAAACCGTTTCTGACAAACCACTTTTGACTGAATTAAAATTATAAGGAGTAACATTTAAAAATATAAAAATAAAACAAAAAAATGTGGAACGCTTCACGATTTTGCGTGTCATCCTTGCGCAGGGGCCATGCTAATCTTCTCTGTATCGTTCCAATTTTATTAGAAGCGTGGCCGAAGCCAACGCAAACATATACTACCCCTTCTCGCTTTATATAGCCACTCTACGCAAACGATCATCCGTCTACCGTTCCTTAACTAACCGCTCTAAACAACCACTCAACCGATTTTCATTCTGATTTCTAATACTTATTGAAAACTAAAAGTTTGAAATTATCGAACATGGTAAATACCATACCAATAAATTAAAAAAAAAAAAAAAACTAAAAAAAAAAATGTCCAAAAACTGTGTTACCTCCGAGCATTCCAAATCACACCACTTTTTATTTTTAGAAATTTTTAATAAGTAATTACCGGTACGGTTTTGTATTAACACGCGCCGACTCAATGGGACAAGTCAAATTCCAGAAATTTGTTTTCATTGTTAAATCGGAAATGTTGCTGAACGTAAAATTATAAAAATATTAATGCAACGATCAATAAAGTACGATTTATTTTTCAAAACATCCGTACAATGTACTTTAAAAATTGCCCTAAAATTTTACAGTTAATAATAATAATTTAACTGCATTTTTAAGTTTTCGAGACAAGTACGAGTAAGTTTATATAGGAAATTTTTAAAAAAAAAAAAAAAAAACTCTTAAAAAATATTGTACCGTACTTTAAAATTAAATACATTTTAAGAAAGCTTTTTTCTATGGAGATATAGAAATTATCAGATGGGTTTTTTTTAATTAAAAGTAGCGTTCACCAACTAGAGGCAAAACTGACCTTAGCAAAAAAAAAAAAAAAAAAACGTTAGAAGCAAAAGTTGTTAAGCGTAAAGCGATTTATGCGTGGTATAGGCGTTTATGTCTCTGAACTTCATCAGATGAAGTCTGTGTTTGCTATCTACCTCTTACAAAAAATTTCTAACATAAAATTTCGCGTCTCGCAAGCTCGGCGTTTATTTTGTGTATATTTTTAACTACTTTTGCCGAGAGGACGGAGCCAAAAAATTCCAAATTTATGTTATGCTTTATCCTTGTGCAAAAGATAATGTGAAATGGGGGGGGGGGGCGCCAAAGCTTTTTTTACCAGGATTTGGGGGCCATGGAACTCGTCAGAAGCGCCTACTACATACTCGTAGAACCCGTTGATGTTGTGCACACACAGATGCAGCACTGTGCAAACATTTATGCAATGCTTTTGGATCAGAAAAAAGTATGGTAGCCATACAAAAACAAAACTTATATAACATCGACGTATTTTTTAAATGCTAATAAATGCCATATGATATTTAACACTTCGTATAATAAACGCTACGTATAAATAGCTTTAAACAAAGCATTATCAAAAAAAAAAAAAAAACGAGCAAGATAAAGTTCATGAACGAGCCACATTCTACAATTGAGAGTACAGTATTGTAACAGTTATGCTATATTTTTGCAACTTGACGATAATACTGCATTTCATTTAAATTTTTTGTAATAACCCAAAGCGGGAATTTTGCTTTCTAAGACGCTTTTTAACGACTGTTCAAATATAATCAGTTGCTTGTTTTGTTTATGGTCAAACATTGTCATGGTCTTGACCAACATAGTGCCGTATCTCAAGCAGATAGGAAATGTTGTTCAACAGAATATTCCTACTGCTCAATGCCCTATCGCCCAACTATCGGACAACTTCCTTTCTTTTAACTGTACCGGTAACAGTAGTGTTGATCCAGCACTAATTAACTTGTACCTTGCATGCATCTCAATAATTATAACAGAGGATCTGCAACCAATTAATTTAAACTTAAGTACAACAACTTAATTTTCATATTTCAATTCGCGTATAAACTGTTAAAAAAAAAATTATTGATATTGTAGATGTCGATTGCCCAAATTTGGATATAAACAACGTCAGCTCACGTAAATATAAAAATTAAATCCATTTCTTTACAATGTATTTCTGCGTAACATTAATTGACTTTTCTTTTCAAGTGCTTTCTAATTGCGAATGGTGTCGAGGCAAATACGGTTGCTTCCAGGTGGGAGGACCCTTCATATCCATTCCCCACCCGGTCAGTCTGCCTCCTCAACCGGTACAATGCATCGATTTGAAAATTCAACTTTATACTCGATTGAATAAAGATGCTCCATTCGTAAATATTATGTTATTTATATTTTTTTTAAAAAATATTTATTACAATTTTTTTAAAAGGATTTTGATCCTGATAACGTAGACCGAATAAATATTTCGAAATTTAACCCTGCGGAAAATTCGATTTTTCTAATTGGTGGATTCCAAAATGGAGATTTTTATGGCTATGATAGAGTAACCAATTAATATTATTAATAAAAAAAATTTACGAATAATAAATTCATAATTTGCTGTAATGTCAGGATTTGATCAATGCTATTTTAAGCGGCACAAATAACAACGTATTTATTGTCAATTGGGCCAAAGGTTCCGGAAATACGTATGAGATGGTAGTAGCCAATACACGTTTAGTAGGATCAATGTTGGCATATTTCGTCAATTTATTAAATGTTAATTAATTTTTTTTTTAATATTCTTAAAATGCTTAAAAATTGAACAAATAAAATTTCGCAGAAAAAATATGGATATTCTACATCGAAAGTCCATTTAGTCGGACACAGCGCGGGCGCTCAAATTGCCGGATATGCGGGAGAGAAAATCAAAAATTTAAGAAGAATCACTGGTTTAAAAACACTATAAATAAAATCTAACTCAAAATTAACTATCGCAACATCTTAATAGGTTTGGACCCTGCCGGACCCGACTTTCATTTTGAGAATGAAAGAGTGCGATTGGACACAACAGACGCCGACTTTGTCGATATAATCCACACAAACGCAGGAGGTAATATTATTACATTTAACAATAATTTAAAAAATAAATTGAGCACATTAATTTCAACATTCAAATTTTAGTATTCGGAATACTCGAAGACATTGGCGATTTGGACTTTCGACCAAATGGAGGAACCGAACAAAACGGCTGCGATGTGTATAGCCGATTGACGGACCCGGTTCTGCTCAGTGCGGCTAGTTGCAAGCACGTCAAAAGCGTCTATTTCTTCATGAATTCCATGCCTCGTTCAAACCCAAATTACAATTGCACTTTTAAAGCGCACATGTGCTCGAGCTATGCGGATTATTTAAGCGGAGAATGCGACAGTTCGAAATGCGCTCAAATGGGATATTTTGCCATAGATTACGTATTGGCGGGAAACACAATACCGGCTAATGAGTCGTTCTATTTAACAACCACCGACAAATCTCCTTACTGCGCAGATCATACTCCGTAGTTTATATTATACAGTGTATTAAGCTGACCAAAATAATATGAAAAGTAATTTTGTTTTTCTAGAATTTATTCGGA